>CAUYQV010010904.1:0-89502 GCA_963574575.1 Galagoides demidoff | reverse complement strand
ATAGACATTGACAAGACAGATTAGCTGATTTCATTTTGTGTCAAGTTCTTAAAGTTTTGTTATCATGTCCTACAGAATTTGTAAAAGTGTTAAAGATACTTGTATCAGAAGGTTTATTGCAGCCCAATTCATAATTGCCAGATCATGGAAGTAATAAACATTTTCAATTGTATCTTTTAATGACCTTATATTTTCAAATACAGAGAGATCTCTTTTGTAGGACACAACTAGTTAGTGAATATCCACGTAACCAAATAATGCCAGGAGGAATTCCTCTCCATAGTTAATAGGTTAATAGAGCAATTGATTTCTGTCTTTTAGACCTTGTTATCTAAGCAGACAAGTTTGATTATAGTTGTATAAAAGCATGAGATGCAACTTCAGCCAAACAAGTTACTTATGTAGCTGACAGTTACAAGTCCTATAAATCTGGGCATGTCATGCAATTTCTTTGAACTTGATAAAAATAATCTCCAACTCCCAAAGTTACTGTGAGACTTCTATTAACACACACACATAATCCACACTTTACGAACATTAATTTTCCTTTCAATTGATTAACAATATGATATATGTTCATGACTAAGTCAATAACATAAATAGGAATTTGTATATAATTCATTCACGATCAGTACCTAACTTTTCAAGTGCTAATTTACAATGCAGAGTTCTCATTCAGTTTATTTCTATTCTATAGAAATAATGAAATTAAAAGAAGTTTTTCCTTTGCATTTCTTAGGTGTTTGTGAGGGGAGAAGAGCTCTGAGTCATTGTTGTTCCATTTGTGAAGCAAATTAGTCCCTTAGTAGCCTGGGAACTCAAGGAAATATGAAAGAACATAGGAATCCTGATGGGATGAAGGGCCAGGTACCTGTTTCAACTCAGTTGTTTCTTGTGTGGCTGCAGCATATGTGTATTATTTGCTGATGGTCTTTTGATGTGACTCACTGCACAGATGTTTGAGAAAATAGCCACTCCACCTACCTCTTCATCTTTTCTTGTTTTGATATCCTTAGTTCCAACAAAGGAACTGGATTTGACTGGACTACATTACTGAGACGCTAAAAGTTGGCCCATACCCTGTGTGGCAGACAAAAGCATGAACTTAAATTAGCAGACCAAGAGCCTTTGAAAGTTAGGAACTGCAAACACAGCTAGCAGTTCTTGTACTGTGTATGAATTAATACAATATTTCATCTCTACTATCAAGCCACTTGAATATGAACAGCCGAAAGGGGGGAGGCAAATAGAATTAATGCTTGTTGACGTTATCTTTTTAAAAAATTCTGGTTTTTGGAATCGTGAAATGGCAATTGAATCCATTTAAATTTTAACATCACAATATTTAAGTTTCAATTATGTTCCACAGACCCTTAGCTATTTTGCATATTTTACTTCTAATTATGATCTTAAAAGTCTTACTAATAAAGTTATAAAATAACATGTTTAAAGTAGAAACTTTTTTCGGTCGCTTTTGTAGGATTTTTATTCATATTTTTGGGACATTCTTGTTTGACACAAATTAGGGCGAAATTCTCCTCATCAAAACTTTTTCTTCTAGCTTTCCAAACTGAGATGAATAAGGTAAGATGAAAGTAGAATTTAGATTCTAACAAGATAATTATACCTCCCTCTTCTGACAAATGTATATTAGAACACATACTGAACGTAGCTTTGTAACGCATGCGTCAAAGACAGTTGAACTGAATCTTCAGAGCTGAGAATTTCACTTTGGCCTTTGTGATTTTTTTTTAATAAATGGGAAACATAAATATAGTGAAAAACAAAAACATATCTCTTAGAGCTTAAGTTTTCTTTAAAAACAAAAAGAGCATTCACATCTTTAATATAAAATTATTATGAAGGATGTATGCTGTCATGGAGGTGAAATGGCCTCCCTAGCATAGTGTCTGGTATATGGTGTGTGCACAATTAATGCAAGGGACTTTTGCTAATGAATGGAAGAAAAATGGAGAGAGAGCTTGCTGTATATTCTAGGTGGCTAGCAGATAGGATAGTTAAGAGTCTTCCTGCTAATTCTTGCGTATTATTCAGGTGTCAGATTAAATTATTCCTTTTAGATAATTGGACTTCTTAATATAAAATATACACTCTTTTCTACATTCTTTTTTTGTTGTTGTTTGTTTGAGACAGAGTCTCACTCTGTTGCCCTCAGTAGAGTGCCGTGGCTCATAGCTCACAGCAACCTCAAATTCTTGGGCTCAAGAGATCCTCTTGCCTCAGCCACCCAAGTAGCTGGGACTACAGATGTTTTCTACAATGCCTGGCTATTTTTTTAGAAATGGAGTGTCTCTCTTGCTCAAGCTGTTCTTGAACTCACGAGCTCAAGCAATCTACCCACCTCAGCCTCCTGAAGTGATAGGATTACAGCTGTGAGCCTCCATGCCTGGCTTCTCTAAGTTTATGTGTATTTGTTAATAACCCTTGACCTCCTCTATTTTTTCATTATGATACTTAGCACAGAGAATAGTGCCTGACATACAGTAGGCACTCCGTATATATGGGTTTTATAAATGTGATTTGTCCTTTAGTCCAAGTCTAACGACCACTTCTTCTCTGGTGACTTGCTTGCTTGACATCCTAATACACCCCAATTTTACATTATCTATTTCTTTTTTGCTTACATTTTGCAATTATACTTGTACTATAGAAGTTTTCATAGCTCAAATTACACGTGCATTTCTCTGGATTCCACTTTTTGGCCTCTCTTTCCTGTCACCTGCAATGTCTTTAACCCTTCAAAGACAAAGTCAGTGTCCTGTTAGTTTTACATTCTCTCAAATTCTAACACAGCACTTACATAAGAGGTCTTTCCAACTTTACGTTAATAGTTATTTCTTTATATATTCTGCTTCTCCATGTGTATTTCATTGTATACTCTTATAAAAATAAAAGAAATTTTGGTATTGTTTTCAAAATGTGTATATATATGTTTATGAATATGTATTTAATAGTCGTTGCTTTTATTACTAACATTTATTGCGTATTTGTTGCATGTTCAGTTCTTTAGAAAATGCTTCCCCGACACATGTATTTGCTGAATGATTATGGCAATCCTATAAGGTAAAAAATAGTATATATCATCTGTATTTATAGATGATGAACTCGAGGCAAAGAAGGATTTAGAAGCTTGGCCAAAAATCATGCAAGTAAATGATAAATGGTAGAGCTCTGCTGTGCTTTATACTCAGACAATCTGACCCTGGAGCCAATGCTCTTATAAATTTCTCTGCATATTCACAGGTCAGAGACTTTTATTATATCATGTAAGGAGAATTGTGTACACTATATATATATATATACACACACACACATATATGCATATATACATATTTATATTATAACTGAAGTTCCAGTATTTTCTTGCTGAACTAGGATGGGGATTCTTGTGTACCCTGAAGAGTGTCACGTGTCACAGCCTGCCTGGCTAACACCAACATATTATTTAAACCAGTTTAAAAGCCACAGCTTTCTAAATCTCATTAAATTAACCATCCCCATCTTCTTTTTATTAAAACCTAGGTAATAATAATATAATTTTTTCAATTGGCAAAAATAGTTTACACTGTGTTTGAAAAACACAGCTGGTCATTTAGAGAGCTTCCATAAAAAAAGAAGAGGTACAAGCAACACGCTGAGGATGTGAACACTTATCCTTCGAGAGTCATTCTACTTTAGATCAAGAGTGTGTCAGTCTGTTGATCTATCTAGGACTATATTGCCACTGATTGTTTTGGAATTATTAGAATAACAAAGTATTCTATTCTGTTGTCATTTCCCATATTTTAATCTTTGCCATTATTTTATAGTGATGTTCATAAATTCAGATTTTTGATGTGAAATAACATGGGGAGTCAAAGAGCAATGGACAAGAGAACTTAACTTTGTAATAATCCTAAGGAAAAGCCTAGCTCCAACAAAGTACTTTGGTGAAAACATTTTATCTTTTGGGTGTCAGTGTCTTTATCTCTAAAATAAATTCTGTGCTCTGAACACAGAAGCACCCAATTATTTCTTGAAAAAGGAATGGGAGATGTATGGAAGGGACCGGTTAAGAGTACATAGTTCAGTTTCTTTTCTGCTCTACAATGTAATGGCTTTCTAAAACTTTGTCTTGCTTTTCAAGTTGAAAGCCTTAGGAATTCAGTCACCAACTTTTTGCTTGCCCAGGCATGGGTTCAACTGCATTCAAGTGTAGTATTTCATGCCACAATAGTATTATAGGACTTACCAAAATCAAAAATCAGTTCTCCCTGCTCAAAGTGTTTGAAGTTCTAGAAGTGTTCAGCGCCTAAGTCTTTCTATCCACATTTTCAGGCCCTCTTCAGACAGGAAGCATTTACATACACATACAAAGCGCCATCAAGCTGACCAGTTATGTGGATGGGACAGCTTGTTAATATTCACTGGCATACCTTATAATCTCCTGGTTCCAATTTGCATTAGGGAAAGAATTTATTACTTGATACTGATTTCATTTAAAAGTTTGGGCTTAAAAAGCAACTTTCTTCAAAACAGAATTTGATATAAAATATGTTTGAGGGTGATTCTGAGAGCATCCAGTCTTCTGCTGATCCTCTAACAATAGGCTGTCTAAAGGCCATGATGACAATGACTGAAAGATTTCAATTTCTTCTAATCTTTACATGTACAACTTCAAGAATTTGAATCAGGCTAGAAGAAAAAAGGGATTTAGTCAAATATTTCCAAAATGTAATGAACCCTATAGAGGTGAAACTTAGCAAAAGCTCCTCCACAAAATATTATATACTATCCTTTTGACTGCATTATGCTTCCACAACATACCAAAACCTTTTAGTGGGTCTTTTAAATCTTTTCCAAATTGTACCTAAGATTTTTGAATGTGTAAACAGAGCTAAGGTTATCCCAAGTTAAACTTTTCGATGAGTATTTTGTGTGTGGAAAGCATCCTTTTGAAATGATTCAATTTCCTAATTTAGTAGTTATGCTTCTAGATATAATTATATATTAGTCAAGGATATGAATCTTCTCATTTATAATTATGCAGTCTCTTTAGGAAACTGGCTGTGCAATAGGAAATCAGTGATTAAACTTTTATTCAGCATAGTTTCTTCATCAGTCTCTAGAACAGGTGTCAGGATTATTCTCTGCTGGTATTTTGCTTGGTACCCAGACTATTAATCAGTTTGTATGAAAGTTAGGATGATACATTATCTCAACGTCAGATCATTTGCATTTCGCGCATTTTAGTGACATTTAATGTAATAAATAACTCCCTCTGGGTCATTAAAAGCAAAGAAGGTCAAGTTTTCCTTTTTTTCCTGATGCAGCAGAGCTCCGATTAAGTGTAAAGGCGCAAGGTGATTTTTCTTCATTATGAAATCTCCTATGGGATGAGAGTAATGCAAACAGTTGTTTCAAAAGGAAGCAGCCACTGCAATAAGCCATCCGTGAGTTTGTTTCATATGGACATGTGCTAACAAAACTATGAACGTTTTCTCAGAATTATAGTAATTATACTGTCTTGTAAGGAAGCAGAAATACAATTTTAGTAGAAGGAAGGGGAACTTACTCCAACCCAATTTAAATGATTTTTTAAATACCACAAATCCCATAAGCAGAACAAAACATTATACTACTACATACTCTTTACACACTCATGTTTATGACTGAAATTCTCTTATTCAGCTGTTTTGAAAGTTTACCCTAACTTCAAAATTTAATTCAGTCGTCCAGTTTATTCTTTACTTTTATGGTTTGGAGGGTTTTTTTTTTTTCTTTTTTGCTCTTCAAAATTTCTATCATTCAAATTTCTCTAATCATTTTCCTATTTTCTTGGACCATTCTATCACTCTTTTCTCCCTTTCATTTTTATTCTCATGGTTAACATTCTAAAATTGTAACTTTAGGTAAATTTGTTATGTGCCTATGTCAAAGGCACTTTTAATTAAAGTTTGTAAGGAAATTAGGTTAAATAGCCAGTTGAAATATTTTTTCTTGATAAAGACACTTTCAAAGTAAAAAGATTGGCTAGATAATCATTACTTTTTAGCTATGAAGAGAGAGAGAGAGAGAGGGAGGGAGAAATATAGACACCCAACTAATAACCAATGAGTGGCAAGTTAATTTCAGAAGAAGCCTTAGCATTTGTTTAAGTGTATTAGAAATTGCTTGAGCATTTTATCAGCATTGCAGATTTCTTCCTAGAGAAGGATGTGAGTTTCTATCCTCAATAAACCTTCATCCCTGACTAGATTTGGGACAACTTTTCTTTATTAATTACTACAGATAAAAGAGATTTGTCTTCAAAGAGAACATCAGACAAAACATCATACCTATATCTCATTTTTTAAAAATATCCTTTATTTAGTTACAACAGACATGTAATAAACTGTACATATTTAAAGTGCACATTTTTATGTTTTGACACATGCATCTACCCATGAAACCATCACTGCAGTCAAAATAATGAATATTCATAACCCATAAAAGTTTTCTTTTGTATCTTTTAAATTTCTGTTTCCGGCTTCCTCTCTCCATTCTCAGGCAAACATTTAACTGTTTTCCATACCATAACTACTTTAGATTTTTATTTTCTAGCATTTTCTGGGTTCTTCCATACAGCACAATTATTTTGTGATTCATCAATCTGTATGACAATAATGCACCCTGTCACCGTGGGTAGAATGCTATGGCATCATAGCAAACAGCAACCTCCAATTCTTGGGTTCAAGCAATTCTCTTGCCTCAGTTTTTTCTGTTAGTAGAAATGGGGTCTCGCATTTGCTCAGGCTGGTCTCAAACTCATGAGCTCAAGCATTCCACCTGCCTCAGCCTCCCAGAGTTCTAGGATTACAGGTGTTAGCCACCTCGCCTGGCCAGCATGTGAATTTTAGAATCAGTTGTATTTTCTATTAAAAAATTAAGGTTGAGGGCAGTGCCTGTGGCTTAAAGGAGTAGGGCGCCAGCCCCATATGCCAGAGGTGGCAGGTTCAAACCCAGCCCTGGCCCAAAACTGAAAAACAAACAAAAAAAAAAATTATGGTTGATTTGTGATTGTATTAAATGTATGGATCAGTTTGGGGAAAATAAACAGCTCAACAATAATGAGTTTTCTGATCTGTGAATGCAATGTATCTCTACATTCATTTAGGTCTTATTTAATCTCACTCAGCGATGTTTTATGGTTGTCAGTGTACAGGGCATGTACACATTTTGTGCAAGATTTATCCCTAAGTATTTCCTTTAATTTTTTATTGTTGTAAGTGAATTTGCAGATTTGTTTTTTATAAATTTTAATGCCTAGTATTTTGCAGCTAGAATATATAAATACAACTGACCTTTATATGGAGCTCATTTTTTTAACCTCTTATTTCATCTTTTAAACTTTATTATGGATACATAATCATTAAATATATATATTTATAGAATATATGTTATGTTTTGATATAGGCACTAATGTGCATTAATCAAATCAGGTTAGTTGGGATCTCTGTCACCTCAGGCAGCATCATTTCTTTGTATTAGGAGAATTCCAGTTTCACTCTTCTTGTTATTTTACAGTTCACTCTAACTTATCATTGATGATAGTCACTTTGTTGTATTTTCAATTATTTTTCATTCTTTCTAACCAACTATCTTTTAAACTCCTTAACAATATATGTAGTTATTGTATTCTTCTACCTTGCTAAATTCGTGTATTAATCAGTTCTGGTACTTTTTGTGTAGATTGCACTGAATTTTCTTAGGCAATCATGTTATCTACAAATAAAGACAGTTTTAATCTCTTCCTTTCTAATTTAGATGACTTTTATTTCTTGCCATATTGAACTGCCTAGACCCTCCACTTAAATGTTGAATGGAGGTGGCAGGAACTGACATTATTGCCTTTGCTAATCTTAAGAGAAAAGTCCTCAGTCTTTTAACATTGAGTATAATGTTAACTACAGGTTCTGTAGATGTCCTTGATTAAGTTGAAGTTCCTTTCTTTTCCTAGCTTGCTTAAAGTTTTTATGAAGAATGAGGTGTTGGACTTTGTCAAATGCTTTTTCGGTGCCTGTTGAAATGATCATATTTTTTTCTTTTTTAGTTTATTAGTGTTTTATTATTTAATTTATTAGTTAATATGCTTGTATTGACTGCTTTCTAAGTATTAAATCAATCTTGAATTTCTGAGCTAAACCCCATTTGGTCATTATTTATATTATCCTTTTACACATTGTTGAATTTGATTTGCCATAATATGGGATGTAGATTACATTACCTAAAATGTTCTTCCTCTGGCTGAGTTGGGAATAATTTTTCCTATATCTACTTTAGCTTTTATGTTATGAAATGTCACAGTTATTTTCTGGGGATTTTTTTTTTTCGGTAATTTTTTACATATGTGAAAACCTTTCTCTTTCTTTCATACCTGTTTCTCTCTCTCTCCTCCTCCCCCAATAACTCCAACTCTTTATTTTATCTCATGCAACTATCATCATGTATTTATTACTTCCTAGGTAGTATCAGTCTCAGGCCCAACTTAAAGATGAACACCACACAGAGTCCTTGACATAAGAGGCCTATGTTCTACTATATGTGTGTGAGGACGGGTGATGGATTCCTTTATAAATAATTCAGATTCAACATGATAATTTAGCAGGAAAAGGTACTACAGGAATCCTTACCTTTCACCAAAGATGTGACTCTAGAACTAAGACAAGTTTGCTAGATAAACAAAATAAGGAAAGTTTTTGCAATCTGAGGAAAGAGGGCCTATCAAGGGCAGATAACCAAGGAACAGCATGTTATGTTTGGAACTGACTAGGGAATGGCAGATGGGAAGCCCATAAAAGTGTCCACATTTCATAAGATAAAAGGCACTGTGTCATAGCCAAGGAATTCTTATTTTATCTTATTGGTGATGTTGGTCAGATTTATATTTCAGAACTATTTCTCTGACTAAAGTGGAAAGTATCAGTTAATGGGGGTGCACTCTAGGCTAGAAAATCATTTGGAAGATGTTTTAACAGTCCAAAAGACAAGGGGATAAATTCTCAAGACTTTTAAGAGTTAAAGTGAACACGACCGGGTGCCGACTGAATATTAGGATGAGAAAGAATAAAAGATAACTTTCCTTGGTGTGTATTTTTTTTAATATTGTCAATTTTTTTCTTAACCTCTTCTGTTGGTTTCTGTGTCTCTGTGCATGGTGACACTATTTGCTGACCTAAGAAAAGGTAGAAAGAAGGAAAGAGGTTTTGTAAAGGAAGTTTTTAGTTTAATTGTGATTTGCCTGAGGCTGAGGTGCCTGTCTGACAGCCAGGTAACATGAAGCAAGGTAATCAGAGGTAAAAGTTGGAAGCCCAGAAGAGATGGACAGTCTGGGGTTACAGATTAGTTAGTTACAGTTGTTTATATCCAAGTTTGAAGAGTCCTTACATTGCTTTAGATCCTACAACAAATATACTTGCTTCACACAGCACCAGAGATCTGAATTTATACCCAAGTGAAAGCTATATTTGCAACAAAGAGGTGCATTGTCCACTTGGACAAGTTTAGAAATAAAGTGATTAATCTCTCCCTGTGAGCTGAATGTTAAAAACTGATGCATGGCAGCAATTATCAACAATTGGTAGCATATGGATACAGATCTTTCAGATCTTTTGTGTCGGATGACAAATGCAGATAAGGCTTAGAATTTCATAGAGAAGATAACCCTTTTTAATAATTAACTTTATAGAAATTACATTTTTCCTTTTATGGAGGAACCAAAACTAAGTAGAAAGATGCCAGAAAAAAAAATACATTTAAAAAGTCATAATGTATTTCATTTGTTTGAACTCAAATTGCAAAAATGGTTTGTCAAAGGAAGATTACTTTTTAAATAAAATATTTCAAACTGAGGTCAGTGGCTCACACCTATAATCCCAGCACTTGGGAGGCTACAATGTTTGGATTGCCTGAGCTCACAGGTTTAAAACCAGCCTGAGCCAAAATGAGACCTCGTCTCTAAAAATAGCCAGGCGTTATGGCAGGCCGGTGTAGCCCCAGCTACTTGGGAGGCTAAGGCAAGAGAATTGCTTAAGCCCAGGAGTTTGAGGTGGCTGTGAGCTATGGACCATGGCACTCTACCAAGGGCAACAAGTGAAACTCTGTCTCCCGAAAAAAAAAAAAAATTCACACAGACATAAAAATGTAGAGGATAGTAACATACCTCCCATGGACCACCATTATTTAGATTGAACAAATGTTGGCATTTTGACATACCTTCCTTCAGATGGGTTTTTACTTTTGTTATTAAAAAAAAAAAAAAAAAACTTTTTGGATAAAACTGAATCTTTCCCTGCAGTGTTTTGTGGGAAAGCATTGCATAACTTTTATAATTTTCACAATATAAATTTAAAAGAAAAGTAAGTCTTCTGGGATTTTGTTTGTATTGTATTTAATTTAGAAATCAACTATAAGAGTCTTAATATCTTTAAAAAAAATTGATCTTCCAATCCATAGACATGGCATGTCTCACCATTTATTTAAATTCTCTTTAATTTTTCTCAGTTATACTTTGTTGTCTTCAGCATAGAGTCATTTTTAATTGTATTAGTTTTTTATCCATATTTAACAAATTGCCACAGATTTACTGGCTTGAAACAATGCTCACTCATTATTTTACTGTTTCATAAGTCAAAGTCCAGGAAGGTAAAGCTAAATTCTCTGCACAGAGTCTAATGAGGCTGACTCCAAGGTGTCAAATATGTTTGAGATCCCTTCAGAACCTCAGAGTCTTTTTCCAATTCACATGTCTGTTGACAGAATTATTTTCTTAGGCTATAAAAATCGTGGAGGCTGTGCCTTCAAGGTCAGCAGAGGTTACCTCTCTTAAATTTCACTTCTTTAAAAGGCTCACCAGGTTAATCTTCCTTTTGTTTAATTCATTGTCAACTGATTAGTGATCATCAATGTGATGCACTATCATATTCACTTGTCTCTCACACACTGAAAAGGTGGGCATGTACACCATGGGGAATAAATCTCAGGGGTAAGGTTAGAATTCTGCCTTCTACACATATCTTTTGATGAATTTATAAAAGATATTCTATATTTTTGAAATTTTATTTTTCAAATCTTTGCTGCTGGTAAATAGAGAAACAATTCATTTTTTGCATGTTGACATTGAATCCTGTGACCTTGCTAAGTAGATCTACTAAAGTCCGTAAGATTTTCTGCATTCTACATCTGAGATCATGATCTGAATGTCTTTCTTTTTTTTTTCTTATGTTATTGAACTGATTAGAACTTCCAAAATAATATTGAATAGAACCAGTAACAGGCAATATATTTGACATACCCTGATTTTAGGGGAGAATGCTCAATGCTTTACTCTTAAATATGATGATAACTTTTGAGGTGGATGTCCTTCATCTGACTGAGCAACACTTATTCTGTTCGTAATTTGCTGACAGTTTTATCATAAATCTGTATTAAACTTTATTAAATGACTTTTCTGCATTGAGATGAACTCATAGTGAATGACAGATATTAAGAAAACTTTCTTTTCAGGGAAAAACCCCTTTTAACCAGGCTATATTATTCTATATATTTATGGTAGAATTTGATTAACTAATATGTTAGTTGATTTAGCATCTACATTTATGAGAGATGTTGGTGTGTAATTTTTTGTCTTAAAATATATTTGTTAGGTTTTGATACTAGGGTAGATTTATTTTGAAATTATAAAATGTGTTGAGAAATGTTTCTTCTTCTTTGAGTTTTTAAAATAATTTGAGAAAGAATAGAGTTATATCCTCCTTAAATGATTGGGAGAGTTCATTATTAAAACTATCTGAGTTTAGAGTTTTCTCTGTAGTATGATTTCTTATTGTGAATTGAATTTATTTATTAAACATAACCAATTTTATTAGTTGTAGTGTTTTCAAGGAATTTAAAAATGTGTTTTATAAGGAATCTGTCAAATTCCTATAAATTTATTGCATAAAGTTATTCACAATATTCCTTTATTATCTTTTTAATGTCTTTAAGGTCTATAGTTAAACTCTTTCTTTAATTGCAGATATTTGTAATGTTCATATTCTGTTTTTATCATGTTTTATTATGTATTCATCAATTTTATTTTTACATCTCAAAGAAATGACTTTTGGCTTTGTTAATCTCTATTTTTATTGTTAATTCTTGCTCATATCTTTGTTATTTTCTTCCTTTCATTCAGGCTTAATTAGCTTACCTTTTTACAGCTTCTTTTGGTGGAAACCTTGTTTTTTTATTTGAGAACTTCTTTTCTATTTATTTTTTTTTTTATTAAATCATAGCTGTGTACATTAATGCAATCACGGAGTACAATGTGCTAGTTTTACACAGTCTGAAATGCTTTCATCAAACTGGTTAACATAGCCTTCACAGCATTTTCTTAGTTATTGTGTAAGACATTTATATTCTACACCTGGTAAATTCACATGTACCCTTGTAAGATGCACTGTAGGTGTGGTCCCGGAACTTCTTTTTTAAATGTAAGTTTTTAGAATTATAAATATAATTTTAAGCATTAACTTAGCTGTATCCTATGAATTCTGATGTTTCATATTTTCTTTTTAATTTACATAAAATTATTGTCTTATTTCCCAAAGAGTTATGTCAAATCCCCTATAACACTTTAGGGGTCCTTCCTCTGTGGGTTCCTCTTCAGGTACCTTGCCCAGTAGATTTTAGTTTCTTTAATGTTGTGGAGCTTCTATAGCTGCCTTCTTTCATCAATGTGTCACTACCCTCCTTGGGTGCCACCTGCATCCTTGGTATCAGAAATGTGCCACCATGGAAAAAAGAAGGCAACTGTGGGATAATCCAGGGTTTACCTCATATGTTTCCTTTCTCTCAGATCACTAGCCTCTGCCCATTGGGTGACTAAAAACTATTGCCTTATTTATTTTTAGTAGTTTCACAGTTATTTTTGGTGTCAGGGTAAGGCCAATACAGTTAGCTAATTTGTGACCATTTTGTCTACTTCCAATTTTCGACTACCATAAACAATACCTAGATGTCCATCTTGTACATGAACACTCACCGGTCAGAACTTGCTTTCTCCCCCACTCTATCTCTGCAATCCTACCTGTTGCATCACCATCTTTTTTATTTGCCACAACACATATTACTTTCTTAAATCATCTTATTCATTTTTACCATCTGCCTTTCTCCACTGGAAAATGAACTCCATGAAAGTAAGAACATCTGATTGTCATGTTCTCTGTTTTAATAGAACAAAATCCTGAAATTAAGTGGTAATTATGAAAATTTATTGAATGTGGTAAGAAATGAATGAATTTAAAACACCTTTTTAAAAATCAAATCAAATAAAAACCACTTAACAGATATTTAAGCTCTATAAGGCCCAAGACAGTATGTGTATTGTTTACCATTTTATCCCAGAACCCGGCCTGGTTCCTGGACTATAGCAATAATATAGTAAATATATTTTAAATGAACGAATAAATGGTTAATATGACTGCTTCCATTTTCATTTCAAAAAAATCTCAGCTTTTTCAAAGTCTAAATAAATGTCTGTCTATTGAATACGTTCTAGATGAAGTAGAAAATAAAAGAACATAATGAAAAGAAATTCTAGTAGTTACTCTCAAAATGGCAGGGAGAAGTAGGACAGAAAAGTAGCAATCAGGTCCACAAATGTACTGCCCTGGATGCTATATGGCCTTATGCCAATAACCACTTGTTTCAGAATTTAAAAAGTGTCAGCCAGATTCATGCCATTTGAACCAGATTTTAAGTATTAGGGAACCCCCACTTTAAGGGACGTGTTTATGTGTGTGTGTGTGTGTGTAGAAAGCAAATCACTTTCAAGGTAATGTATCTTTATTGTAAAATTGTTCTAGTCATTCCATCATATCTGGAAATCATTTTCAACATTCTTTCTAAAATGTTGACAAGTGGGATTACGCCTATGGTTCATCCTATAAGGGTACATGTGAATCTCTCTAAATGTAGAATATAAATGTCTTAGCACAATAACTAAGAAAAAGATATGAAGGCTATGTTAACCAGTTGGATGAAACTATTTAAAATTGTATACAGAAACAGTACACTGTACTCCATGATAGTATTAATGTATACTGCTATGATTTGATAAAAAACCATAAAATGTTGATAAGTAATACAATCAAGACATTTGCTAACATAATTAGCATAATTAGTCATAATTGTTAATGACTTTCTGTTTCATGGGTAACTTAGTTATATAACTAGGGCCTCATAACTTTAGCTACAGTTTCTCTATTCAAACTTTGTTTTTCAAGTTTTTTTTTTCCATTTTCTTGTCCTTTTTGATATATGCCATGTTACTTTCAACCAATCTCCTAGCTTCATTCTAGTATATATATTTTTTGGAATTGTTTGTTAGTTTCTAATGTAGTTGAACACAGATCTAACCTAAAATCTAGAAAGTTTACTTTTAGATATTTATCCCAGAGAAATGAAAATATGCATCCACCAAAAAGACATAAAAATGTTCATAGTAATTTTATAATAGCCTTAACTGGAAATAGGATGGTGCTCATCAACATGAGAATTATAAACAAAATATAACATATTTCTATGATGGAAGACTAAGAATCAATAAAAAAGAATGAACTGTGGATAAATGCACCAACATGCACGCATCTCAAAAATGGTGTATTGTGTGGGAGAGAAAAAGACACAAAGAGGACATAGTACGTAATTCCATTTATATAAAGTTAAAGAACAGGCAAAACTAATCTGTTAAAATCAGAATACTAATAACCTAGAAAAAGTGGGTGTCTGCAGGAAGGGGTGTAAGGGAGCTTTCTGGGGTGGTAGAAATAGTTTGGGAGTGTTGCTTTTAGGAATTTAGAGACTTCTTAATACTCATCCAATTGTGTAAAGTCATATGTTCATTTTATGTAAATTGTTCCACAATTAACTATACACACATATATATGTATATAATTATATATTTATCTTCCAGAAGAAGTATATAGCTATATATACTCATACATATAATAAAAAGTTTTGAATGTTTTAAAAATAAAAATTCTATATTAGACAAGATTTTCAGTTATAAGTATTAGAAAATAACTTTGGCTTTCTTAAGCAGAAAAAGAATTTAGCAGAAGGATATTCATGCTTAAAAAGTAAGCATATGGACAGCAATGAAAAGATTGTGAAACTAGGTCATAATGCAGAAAAATCTAGCATAAGTAACCTAGAGAACCATCCTTTTCAGAATTCCCCATTTCAGGTCAGGCGTGGTGGTGTACACCTGTAATCTTAAGTCTCTGGAAGACCAAGGCAGGTGGATTTCCTGAGCTCACAAGTTCAAGACCAGCCTGAGCAACTGCAAGATCTTGTGTCTAAAAAATAGAAGGGCGATGTGATGGGCACCTGTAGTCCCAGCGACTTGGGAGGCTAAAACAACAGAATGACTTGAGCCCAAGAGTTTGAAGTTGCTGTGAGTTATGACACCATGGCACTCTACCCAGGGTGACAAAGTGAGATTCTGTCTCAAAAAAAGGAAAGAAAGAAAAGAAAAGAAGAAATAGAAATCCCCCATTTCATTCCAGAAATGATAATTCATGAATTCTGGGCCATGGCCCAAGAACCCAGAGTTAGTTTATTTATTTATTTTTGAGATAGAGTCTTTCTCTGTTACCTCAACTGCAGTGCAGTGTTATCATTACAACTCACTGTAACCTCACACTTCCAGGCTCAAGTGATCCTACTTCAGCCTCTCAAGTATCTGAGATAAACTTGAGTGTCACCATGTCTGCTTAATTTTTATATTTTTAGTAGAGACACGCTCTTGCTCTTGCTCATTTTGGCCTCAAACTCCTGAGCTCAAGTAATCCTCCTGCCTTGGCCTCTCAGAGTGCTAGGATTATAGGTGTGGCCCACCATGCCCTGCATAAGAACACACCTTAATAACACTGGTGATTTTGAAAGTTAATTGAGAGAATGTCTCCCACACATGCACTAGAAAGGACTCTCAGGGAGAAAGTTTTACCTGCCATGGATTTTAGCAAAAAGGTATTGTGGTGGGACCAATACTATAGGTAGATAGCAGGAGCTAGTGACTTTTCAATACAAGATCTAAACTGGTGACCAAGGACCAAACCCAGTCCACAAATGTATTCTGTCTAGGAAAATCCTGTTCCCAAAGCTGTTTGTGATGTCCTTAGGCTAAGCATACTTTCTTCAGTTCACCAGTGGTCTCTGTGACCTTTTCAAATATTATGGTCAACCAAGCTGAATCCCCAGTTAAGAGATACACCTGACCCTGGGGCATTTCAGTTTATGACTTTTAAGAACTTGAACAATCTCCCTCTAAATCCTAGAAAACTCAGAGTATGTGAAGTATTTGGAAGCTGCCTGGTGATGATCAAATTTTGTTTGTAAGTTGACCAGGCCAGGCCAAACCACTCAAAATCAAATTTTGAACTGTTGTTCTACCCAATGTTGACATATTCTGAAGGGGTCAATGAGGGTTGACTCCTTGGTGTTCCTCAATGTTATAGTGGTTCACTTCCCTGTTCTTGTGACTAGACAGTAAGTGGCAGCACTGCGCAGGAACTGAGTCAGTGTATTTGCCTTGTCCTCGGAGCCCAGAATTTTACAAAGAAACTAACTGATGTTTAAATGTCTGTTAAAATGAAAAAGGTGAAAAGGAGAGGAAAAAAGGGAAGATGGAAGGAAGGAAGAAAAAAAGACAATGGAAGGCCAGCACCTGTGGGTCAAGGAGGAGGGCGCTAGCCCCATATACGGGGGGTAGTGGGTTCAAGCTTGGCCCCAGCCAAAAAAAAAGACAATGGAGGAAAGAAAGAAGGAGAGAAGAAGGGACAGAGGTTAGAAGGGTAAAAGCACTCAGGAAGAAAAAGAAGAAGGATGGAGACAAGTTTTGGTTGTGGACAATTTGGGAATAATTGATGTCTTATTTTAACAAAATGCAAACAGGAATGTGGCCTATGTTTATTAGCAACATTTCTAGATCATAATCAAATTCAGAATTAGACACCTTTGAGTGAAAATGGAAACAGGGAGTACTGTTTGTGTTTGAGTATCAGGTAATGGACTCTCAGTGATTGATAGAATTACCCTTGCTTTATGTCCCTTAAAGGGCCTCCTGCTGGGCTTTGAAATGAAAATAATAGCAAATGAATATTTTGGAAGAATATTTCAAGCTTGTGATTACTAATAATGTAGCTAAACATATGAAATGGGCATCAGCAAAACACCAATGTACTATTTATATTTTATCATTTGTCTCAATCATCAATTCAGTCTTCTCTTTGTGTCTATGATTTTTTCATTGGGGAAAAAAATGACTTTTGAGAGAGAAGTCATCTGTTGCTTTCCAAAAAAATAAGCTCATTTAAAATTGTGTGCTCAGAAACGCTTTCATTTTGTTTGTTGGCTTTAGATCTTCTTTCTGAAATAAAAACGACCAAAAACATGATTCCCTAAAATCAAGTGAATTGGAAATCTATAAGGTTGTTTGGATACCATGCTGAGTAAGCTGAGTTAGAGTGGTGTGTGGGAGAGACAGCAGCATCACAGGTCTGTGCACTCATCCAGACCTTGTTGAAACCCAAATGCCCTCTGCTGTGTCACTTTACTTCCCTGAGATGAAGTTTTCCATTTATAAATTGAGAGAGTCTCTTAAATTCAACCTCTAAGAATTTATTAATTGGCAATACAGCGCTATCCATTAAAGACATCAGAATTTCAGCTCTGTTTTTCAAAGGCTCTATGTCTTTGGACAAGTAACTGAAACTCTCTGATCCTTACTGATTTCATCACAGAGTGGGCATTATGGCACTTCATGCAGTTTGGGGGAAAATTGAATTAGAAAGTCCATGTTAAACAGTAACAACTGACACTTAGAAGTGGTAGTGGTGTTCGTGCTAATCTCTGTCTATTAAAAAGGTATCTGTGATCTTTTCACATGACTAAATGAAGAAAAGAAAAACATAAAATTTTGAATTCTATTCTATGAATTTGGAATCGTAATTTTCTGAAAATAAAACAGCTGTCCCATCCTCTTCCAAAAAAATCTCTGATCAAAAAGGAAAGATTGAAATAACTAAGGAATATAGCCTCAAAACCGATTCATTGATAATTTACCTAGGTCCTTTATGATTATATATATATTTTTTATTAAATCATAGTTGTGTACATTAATGCAATTATGGGGTACAATGTGCTGGTTTTATATACAAATTGAAATATTTTTTATGTTTGTGGGTGCTAACGAATGACATACACAAGGTTGGCAGTAAGCACCAAGACCAAGCATTCATTTAGCAACCACACGGAGTGCTCAGAATGCTGAGTGCTCTTCCAGTCCTGTGGGCTACCCAGAGGGCTCTGCAACATGCTTCCATGGGGAAGATGAAACGCATCCCTGAGATAACGTTCAAAGAGCAACATGTCAACAAGCACAAATCAATCGCCTATAAAATGAGTGCTTAAGTGCTGAGGAGATCCTTTGGCAAGCTTTCTTCAAAGCACCAGGATAAACTAAAACGTTAGTAGCAGTGTGCGTAAGCAAAAGCAAAGAATACCAAAATTCAATCACAAAGCTCTTAAGGCCAGACCAAGAAACTAGGATGAGGGGTTTGTACATGTTTGAATTTCTTCTCCCCTTTTTCAGATTTTGTCTTCTTTAGTTTTAAACTCACGTATAGCAGTATCTTTCTGATAGCTTCTATGGACCGTGTTCTTCTCTGGCACTTCTTTGAACACTGTCAAAAATTCACTTTAAAGCATCTAAATTGATGCTATTGAGGTGTCATTTACATATAATAAAACATGCTCATTCAGAATTCATTTTTAAATAATAAAAGTTTCTCAAAAAAAAAAAAAGAACAGCATTTAAAAAAATAGTTTGTGTTCGTGCTGCTCATCCCATGAACAGCAGGGGCTTACCAAATATCAGAAAATGAGAAATTAGAAGAAAATTATACTCTTTGGAAACTATATTGATTTAAGGAAAAGCCACTTAATTTCTTAGAGTAGTTTTAATCATAATTGAAATATCAAAATATTCTTACCTTTTATTTTTATTGCCCTGTTGCTCAGAGAATATTATGGGCAGAGTAAGGAAATACTGAGTACCCCATCCCCAGTGGTCACCTACATGAAGGAGGAAAAACAGCATACTTTACACATAAGATTTTTCTGTGCAAGTGAACATTAAACACACCTACAAGTTTAGACACCATATTTACTCATGTGTGAATTTTCATATCAGTGATGATTTTTAATACTGATAGCTTAAGTAGATCAATAATTACATGAAGAGGAGCAGGCACTCACTTTCTGTGAGCTACAGAAGATGTTTATGGTTATGAGCATCCTGAGAGGCATTTATAGCCCCTCACATACTCCTTTCTGATCGCTTTATTGATTAAGCTGTGATGCCTCCTGGACCTAGGTCATGGTTCACTATTTTTCAATTAAAATGAAGAGATATCTTGTTTGTTTCAGGTTCGTTTCCAGCAGTTGGCTTGTGGGACTCTGAGACATGCTGCTGCCCATGACATGTTGGAATTATCATGATCAACTACCCAGTTCGGATTTTACCCAGTGGCCAAGAGCTTTGCGGAGTAGACGGCAAAGGTTGGATTTTTAAAAAGAGCAAACCAGGTAAGGTTCAAGAGACACACCTGATCATTTATCACTTGTTCTAAAGGCATGAGTGTGCTGCCAAGAAGACCTGAATAATGTATAGCTTTTCTATTTATTTCCTAAGTCCTCCGTGCCACTTGTTGAAGAATGGATTCAGGAAAATATATACTGTGTATAGTAATAATTAAGTCCCTTTTCTCTCAAGAAAAAAGTGGAGCTATTTTAAGATACACATAAAGCTAGGGCAAGAATACTACAGACGCTAGTTTAATGCAGTGGTCAAAAATTGCAAGCTATAGAGATATTCTCTTTGAATAATTGCTCTGAACTCCAGTGCCATAAACAGTTGTACTTTTGATGGTGCAGTAGAGAAAATGTTGCCTTTTAAGTATTTATATTTTATACTATACGGAAATGTGAATGTAAGTTTGTGGCATGTAATCTTATAAATATGATGCTTCAGTTACTCCCATTCAGAAGATTATAATGTTATTCTGCCTTTTATTTCTTTGAATATATTTATCATTCTAGGTTCTCTTCACATATTATTTGAGTCGGTGGTGATACAGTGATGTTATTATTCTTGCAGCTTTGAGAATGTAATTACTGCACTTTCATTCAAGTACTCTTTCATATCCCTTTTCTATTTAATTCTGAAAACTCTTCTCAACATCTATCCATATTTTGGTCAGATCTTTTTATCATTTTTTAAATTCTCCTCCTTCCTTAAAATATAATTTAAGTTTCTCAACAATTACCTGGGTGAAACATGTTATTCTTCTATTATGACTTTAAGAACTTTGAGAACTTCATTGAATCTTTTGCATCACAAAGCAAGATTGTTTTTTAAATTCAAGTATAGAAAGAGAGAAAATATAAGAAAATTTATTAATTTAGAAAGCAATACAGGCAAATTGTTCTATTTTACTAATGCTTGATCTCTTTGAGCTTTTTACCATCACAGCTTTCTTACTTTCTGAAAATAAACGATAGGGTGTCCCAAAGGTTGCCCATAAATTTACCATACATAGGGAAAATGGGAAATTGTCACTAAATATTCCTTAATTTACAAAACAGCCCATACACAATTGTACAAAGAGGTTGCAACCCATGGAGAATATTTTTATAATTTTGTAATGAGTGTGTTATAAATAAAGGAACGTTTAGCGACACTTTCCCGTTTTCCCTATGTATGGCAACTTTACAAGCAATCTCTGGGACACCTTTGAAAAGAACTCAGTCAATAAATCCTAACATAAGTGTTTGGATAGAAATGAGGACTTCTAAAGTATTTGAAAATAATTGATTTTTTAAAGTGAATAAACATTCTCTTTTATTTCCCTAGTGCCATATTTGTATGTAAGATGATATCAGGAGAGTATAAATTCAAATAGTTTATTTTGAAGGTAAACAATTATCTAATATACAATTAGTAATTATCTTGTCATGAAGAAAGAACACACTTCTATTTGTGAGACATGTGTTTTCATTCTTTTTTATCTGTCTGAATCGTATAAGTCATCAATATGAGGAAAGTGTATAAAGTAATTTGATATAGGTATTATAAAGAAACATAACTCCTCTTCACACAGTTCTTTGAAGTGGATCTTATAAACAGGATGTACAGAGATCGTTCATTCCACTGTTCCATATAAAAGCATATGATTTAGAAGCGTCCTCTGGAACATAAAAAACTTGACAGTGAATTCATGTGGTTTTACAAGTAAAAGTTTACTCTTAAGTGAACAGAAAATTAATGCATTGTAGTTTTAGGTTTATATTCGTTTAAATTCATTTTTGTTCTCTGTTGTATGAATAGCAGTTGCATTTTTTTATGGTGATGTATGCTAGCTTCTCTGTAAAGTAAAAAGAGTGTCAAGGCTTCCCAATTCTGTTCCTCAGAAGTTCATAACAAAGCCATAAATTTTGAACCATTCCTGAGCTTAGAAGCCGTGTTTCTTCCTTAAAGCATTTTTAAAGTAAAGGTCTGCCTAGCTCAGGGTCATGTTACTAAATGATCATATGTAGAAGCAATATTAAGCTATAAAGATAGGATATAAAAGGTGAGATTTTCCAAAGCATTTCTGATAATAGTATGCCCATGTAATGGGATATACTATCTCTAAGTTAGTTCAAGAAAAACATTAAAATAGCACCTGTGTCCATAATTTATCCCTTACTCTCTGCAAAGAGCAATGGACATTCTCATCTGTGCAATGCTTAGGAATCGAAGGTCTTCTGAAGTAAAATCTTTAGAATTTAGTGAGGTAGCTGATTCCATCATGAACAGTCTCATATGAATCCTAAATATTTTCTGGCTACAAATGTATTTGTTCTCTCAACATTTTCTTTAAGTGCCCAACACATGTAAAACAGTGTGTGGCCAAAAACAAAGTAGAGACTCTTCCCTACCATGTCCTCAAGTAGTTCACACCTACAGGGGGAAACAAAACCTAAGAATTAAAACCCTCACATATGTGAACAGCTCATTCCAGGAAAAATGAATTAAAAATTCTAATGATGTGTTTGGAGCGAATTTTAATTCATGGGAAATCAGTCTGAAGGTTTTAGAAGCTAGGGGTACAGTATGACAAAGTCACCATGGTGTAAAAGTAAGTGTTACGTTTGACAAATGGTGAGATTTATCCTGGGGTATCAGGAGAGACATAAGAAGAGGCAGGACACATAGGTAGTGGCTGAACTGAAGTGTTTGACATACACAGCTATGGTGGGTATAAATACAAAGGTGATGCAATCTAATCTATATATTTTTAAAAATGATTCTGGCAAAGGGTGGCATGGGAACAGGGAAGGTATGTGCAAAGAGAAAGATAAGTTAAAAGCATCCAGTGCCATGAATGCAGAAATGTTTTGGGGTGTCTTGGCTTCTCCATCACCAAGTACCTAAAACAGTACCTGCCTACCATGGATTCTGTTTGTTATCCCTGTTCATTTGTTATCCCTGTTTAAGGCTGACTAAAGTAATGTCTTCCAGGTATAATCAGGACACTTGTACATAGGCAAAGTTTTTCTTTTTACAAAACAGGTTAAAAACCCTTCATCCAAAAGATGAAAAGAATTGAACTGAAGTGTTTTCATCACACTCACGCACACGCACATACGCACACTAAAGCCTCTCTCCGTGTGTGCTTGAAATTAAAGCTCAAATCCTGTTCCTGAAATTTATGCTTCAATTAAGATGAGGGCAGCTGCTACCCTACTTTATTTCTCTTTTGAGACTTTTTTCCTCTCAGGCTTTATCCTTCCTCTTTCATCGTTTTATCATCACATCAATCACTGTTTCCTCCTCGGGAGCGCGGCATGCATGGCAGGCACATTTTTCTGGTGAGGAAGCAAACCCAGCCTACTGGGCACGGCGGCTTCCTTAAACCTGATTAAGTAATTCTGCTGAAAGTATCACGTCCTTTCCATTACAATGCACACATGGTCAAAATAAGAGGGAACACTTTAAGGCTGCGGAAAATAACTAGGGAAGGGAGCCTGAAGAAGATGCAAAATATGAAAACGTGAACTTTAGCTCAGCTTTCTTTGCTATAGTCTTCTAATGAGCCAGGGCACATCAACACCTCTGGTAGGGAAATCTCCTAACTCACAGCATTGTTTTCACTCGAGTTATTTTATTGGAAGTTTGCATTGTTGTAAGGCTCCCTCCCCACTAGATACCAGAGTCAGTCTATTTTATGTGACCAATCATCCATTTTCCGAGAAGTTATCTACAGTCTGAGAAACAATCTAAGAATTTCTTTCTAAATATGCAGATTAGAGAAAGGTAGATAGAGATATTAGTCACTGCAGTATATTATTCTTGAGGCCATGATCTTTGTTTTTCTTTTTAAAGACCTAACTCCAGAACCCCGCACATACTCAATAAATATGTTTGATGATCGACTGAATGAATAAGTATTTATCTTTAACAGTAGGATGCAAACCTCTCTCTTGTCAGTAGGACCAGTTAGTTTTGGTTCACCTGTTCATTGTTAGCTAAAGATTGTCTTATCCTCCCATCGTTATCAATACTGCCATTGTTTAGCACCATGTCATAGAATAGTACCCATATATGATGATATGGAGGATTTAACCCCAAAAAAAATTTTAAAAAAAGAAAAATATTTATTACATGTTATCTTTATGCATAAGGTATGGTTCTCTTCTGCAAGCTTTCACAAACTTTACGTTTTTTTTTTTACATGTTTCAAATGCTTGAGAGAAAGGTTTGCCCTTTTCTAGCTGTTGGGTATATACATTACTCTGCATAGAATTTACTAGAATGCTGCTATCACAGGGAACTTTGCTTTTCTTTTTTTGAGGAGATGGTTTGTAGTAAGTTGTGATTGATATATAAGCTATCAAGTACATAGGTATTGGCTTTAATAAGGTCTGTGTTTGAATCTAAGCTCTGACACAAATTATGTGATCATCAGTTCCCAGCCAATAATATGGAGACTAGTAGTGGCCTCCTGGTGTAGTTGGGAGGATTAAATGAGAATATTGACATGAAATACTCAGCAGAGTGTCTGATACATTATAAATACGTTATTATCAGTAGGATGATGGAAACTCTACATATGTAGCAGGTCTCTGTAGAAGTTCATTTGTTATTGTTGTATTTTGGCTGGGGCTGCTTTTGAACCCACCACTCTCAGTACATGGGGCCGGCACCCTACTCACTAAGCCACAGATGCCACCCTATAGAAGTTCATTTGTTTAAAGCCAAATGTCAGAGTATCTTATCCTTGTTCTAAAAAGTACATGAGATAATTTAAGGAAAGCACTTAGAATGCTGATGCCTCATAAGTGCTCAGTAAGTGCTAGTTGTTATGGTATTAGTATTCATTTTAATAAGCATTTTTCTTCTTCAGGTTCTCTGAGGAAATCTTGGTCGAATCTATTTCTTTCTTTTAAACATTATTAGGGGTACATAATAGATGTATATCCTTATAGGGTACAAGTGATGTTTTGATACAGGCATCCAAGGTGAATTAATTAAATCAAGGTAATTGAAGTATCCATCACCTCAGGCATTCATTATTTCTTTGTGTTAGGAACATTCCAAATTCCTCTTTGTTTTAACTTACACTGGAACTTATTGTTGATTGTGGACAATTTATTGCATTATCAGATACTGTTCATTCTATCTATCGAGCTATATGTCTGCATACACTGACCATGCTCACTTTAGTTTAGCTTTCTGTGATCCCATTTGTCCAGTTTTTCTTGGTTGCCTGTGCGGTAAGGATATTACTAAAAAGGTCCTTTCCCAGCCCAATGTCCTGAAGTATTTCCCCAAAGTTTCTTTTTTGTGGTTTCATGGTTTCAAGTGTAGGAATTAAGTTTTTAATCCATTTCGATTTGATTTTTGTATGTGGCAGGAACTAAGTTTCATTCTGTTGCATATGGACATCCAGTTTTCCCATCCCTATTTATTGAGGAGACTGGCCTTTCACTACTGTATGTTCTTGGCACCTTTGTCAATGATAAGTTCACTACAGATGTGTGGATTTGTTTCTGATTTCCTATTCTAGCCTAATCTATTTCTATCAACAATTTCCTTCTTAGGACAATGGAAGTCTGTGAGTTACGGTTAGTATTGTGATGTTGAGATAATACTCTTTTTTAACAATCCATTATAATTCCTATTATGGCCATTCTGGAGGCTTTGATATTGAGATAACAACCAAAGATTTTTCTTAACAACCAAAGATTACCAGAAGGAGGCTTTGATATTGAGGTAACAACCAAAGATTTTTCTTAACAACCAAAGATTACCAGAAATGTTTTCCTCACCAAACTACAGATTTTGGAATCAATGAAACACATTGAAAACCACTAAATGAAATAATAACATATATCTTAGAGTAGCAAACAAATCATCCTGATCTGTCAACATAATTCCCTAATTTGGAAATACTACCCTACTGTACACTCATAGAGACTGTTGCTGACATTAATCAAGCAGTATCTATAATTATCCCTTTAACCTTTTCTCATTACATGTATTTTATTTAAAAGACTGTCATTAATGTTGAAAAGTTAGAATTAAAACTGTATTTAACTTGGTAAAATAATACTTAAGAAATAACTGTCATAATTCAAAACATGCTATCCAAAACCATATTAGAAAAATAGGGATAAATCAAAAGTGCTTTTAAGAGTTACTGGCTAGTGCTTGTAGATGGTTGGTTTGGGATGGCTTCAGTCTTCTCAGAGAAGACAGAATCTTGATCATCAGCAGAGATGTAAGGGAAGGGAGTATGGACTAGAAAACTGTAGTGAGAGGCAGGAAGTGAACTAAGCAGTGCTGAGTGATGGGATGTCAAGACTCGGAAAAGTGGGCATCTGCAACAAGCCAGGACTGGACAGCAGCTCATCTCCCTCAGCCGCTTGCTGCTGCCCTCAGTGAGGAGCTGAGGGAGCAGAATGTGAAAAAGTAATGCATGGTGGTGGGGAAGGTAGCACCACAGTGAAAGACTATGGAGTTGAATGGAAAGCTGAGCAAAATCATGCCAGGGACTAACCGTGTGATAAAATGTGAGCAAGAGGATTTGAATGGAGTGATTAGAAAATCCCCCGTGGGCAATGGAACATTTCATTAGAAAGGATTTATTCATTCTGGCGATAAGGTTTAGCATGAAATTAAGATACTGCTAGAGATAATCTTTACAAAGTCTCTTCTGCAGAAATAGGTAAGGAAGAATAACCAATACCTGAATATATCATGTTTCTGTCTATTAACTCCAACATGACAATAGCTATAAAATAATAATTATAACCACTCTAAATTAAATATCAGGCTCAACGCAGGTCTTTTATACAAGAGTATGTGTACCCTGCAGTATAGACATAGTCCTGTGCACATTCGAGAGGGAGACGCTCTGACATAGGTGAGCACTTTACCCAGGCTCGTTCCGCTAATATTTTTCAGAAGTTTTTCTCCCAAGACTTCATCTTTATAAAACCTGAGTTTTATTATTATTATATTAATCTCTTTTTCATGTCCTGAAAGTAATAATTCAATGTCTGTGCAATTACACTTGTGAAATTTGCAGTATTATATAATGATTTTTTATTATATTGTATAATTTACTTTTTGTGGCATGTGTGTTTTCACTTTTTTATGAATTTAAAAATACCTTAAAAGTTAGAGCCCCTGGTGTTCCTTTTTAGGAATGGTTCGTTGCTACTAGTGGTATTATAGGCCCTGATTCATAACAAATGTTTGCTGGTTTCTCCTTTCGTCACACAGCAGAACACTTCTGTTCACACACTTCACATATAATCCTTGACACGATCTTATATGTGTATTTATATACCTATGATTTATAGAATATTTGCTAAAAAGGCCAAGTTAAAAATCATTTGAATAGTGCTTTGTTATTTGTCTAAATAGGATTGCTTTTCCTTTAAAGAAAGTCCTGGAGCAATTTAGTGGATTATTTTCCAACATATGTCTGATGGAACACTGGTTTGGAGCTAAATGTTCCATCCACAAAAGGTTTTATAGCCAAATCCATTTTGCTGGAATGTTAATTTATGATAAAGACTGTTGCTGAGAAAGGACTCAGAGAAAGAGTTTGGGTTTGCCTGGCACACAGGCCCACTTCTTTCTTGGAATAACTAGAAGATTGTTGGTCATCAGAGGCAAGTGAATGGCTTTGAGCTATCTTTTATAATACAACAGATTACAGCTTTGGTGTTAAGCCTCAGTCAAATGCACTCTCATTCTCTTTTCTCCTTCTGTGTCCCCTTCTTTCCTCTCCTCCCACCTTCCTGTCCTCTCCCCTTTCCCACCCCAACACCAAAGTCATCCTTCCCTTTTCTCCCTCTCCTCCTCAGCCTATGAGCATGCTAACATTTTTTTCTTTGGCCTTCCTGTAGTTAAATCATCAGAGCTCAACCTTAAGCTCCTGGGCTCAAGCAATCTTCCCACCTGAGCCTTCTGAGTAGCTGGGATTATAGGTATGCTCCACCATGCCTGGCTTTCCGGAGTAATCTTCTAATAAATCTCTCTGACTTAATTTTTGTCTCCCACCCATTCAAAACCTACACCAAAAACAATTTTCAATATGTTGTGCCCAAATCCTTAAGGATAAAGAAGCACTATGCCGTGGCATATCCTGGGAAGTTCATGAACTTCTATTTGTCTCTGGAGATTCATACTTCCTATGTCTGCACCTTCTCGTTTGCCTCTTTGCTATTCCACCATGTTTGTCCTCCCTTGCCATGTAAATCAGATTTGCCCCTTTTGGCCTCTGAACATATTTCAACATCTGCTTATCAACTAGAATGTGTGTTCAGTGGGGTGGGGACCAGTTCTTATTCATCTTGGTGCTCATGGAATATTTGTATTTGACAGAGCTGGCATGTATACAGGCACATATGCCTTCTCAATTATACCAGGACTAACATCACATAATTCTTTATCAATTCTGATGACTGGAGAGCAAACCCTGCACCCCTCTTTGCCTTTATTTAGCTGAAATGCCAATATGGGATATGAGAAAGGAACAACAAGTTCTAGCAAGTCTCATAAAAATGTTGTGGGCTGGCTAATATAATGGAAATTATCAGGATTGAAAACAAAAATTCCATCTCCAGCAGTAGAAATACTGCAGATGGTGTTCAAGTGTGACTCAAAAATGTGATTTCATCAAAATAATAGTATTTATGTGAGCAAGTCTAAGTAGATTGAAAACTAATTCTGATAGGAAAGTTTTGAGAGTTTAAATGCCTTCATGGGAATTTAACTAGACTATAAAAATCAGTAAATTCTCTCTACAATATTTCCTCCTTGTGTTGAACATAATCAATGAATATCACATATAGACCAGCTGTGTCTAGACCTCTAACCTCAAAATTCCTGACAAAAATTTAAAACTAGCCCCCCACAATATTAGAAAGAGTTTGTTTCCATTATTTTATGACTTAAGTAAAGTGTCCCTAGGCTTTTGCATTTCAACTTTCCTCTTCTCTGCCATATGTCCTTCTTATTTCTGCAACTCAAGTACAGAAATATTACAGTTGTTACAGACAACAATCCATGTGTAGTAATTAAGGTATAAGTGACTACATTTTGTCAGTTCCTGGCCTTTAGATAGTAAGTGTTGAAAATGATACATACAGCATTATGGTTATGCAAGAAGTAAAAGTAAAATCATTGTATATAGATTTTTAGAGGTGGTTACAAGCAACTCTGAAACTCCTAAAGAGGCATCAAAGAATTTTCTAGCCCAGGATCCCAACTTTTCCTCCTTCTCAAATCCATAACTGACATGAAGCCTCCTACCCCAGTCTTAAAAATCTTTAGGACACAGTTGATGCAAATGTGATTATCAAATCATATCTGTTGTAAGTCAAAAGAGCACAGTTATTATAGTGTAGCACAGAATCTAAGCTAACTTTTAATGCTTTTTATTTGAAAAATAATGGTTTTTCCTGGTGTGAACTTGCAGCAGAATGAAAACATGTTTCACAAGCCGAAAGGGTAGTGTTTTCACCATCTGATCTTTCATCAAACAGAATTCTTAATCAAGCCAGAGCCTTCTGAAATACATGATTTGGAGACATTCCAAAAAAAAAAAAAAAACCTGCCTGAAAGAGATGGTAAACTACAGTTTGATCTCAGTTCTCCTGAATTTTGTATATTATTCACCTGTGATTTACAGTTGCCTCTCCCCTGTGAGATGTGCCCCATAACTCGTGCTAGTCAAGTAGGTGCATTTAATACTGAAAGATTTGTATCAAGGAAATGACTTAACTGTTTCCAACTGTGGTCTCTAATTAATCAGAAGGCAATTGTATGAAGTATCTTTCTACTTGCCAGGTCTAATCAAATTCCACCCAGGTGAGTCTGCATCTGGTCTCTGCGTCTGGTATGCTTTGTGAGTTTTAATCAGGGGCATGATTTAAAAACAGAACTCCAGGACTGGACATTGGAGTTCCCCCAAATGTTTGTGTTATGAAGATCATTAGCAAATTCAGATTGCTTTTTACCACATGGAATCTTGTTTTGTATTTGGAAACAATTAGGAGTTTAAGGAAACATTTCCACCAGCAGAAACCCACTAAACTAGTGTTTGAATATACCAAGAAAGCATGTACAATTTTAGGCTAGAAGCAAGTCTTTCGTAAATAAGAATCACATAGGCCACATCCCATAGAAATGTATGTCACTATCTGTCACATCAGCCTTAGCACAGTGTGATTTAGTGTGATTCAGTCAGTAACCAAGTGTCTTTATGATGTCACTGCCCCTTGTATTAATTGCTGTCTACATCTCTTTTTCTCTTCCCCACCAGACTATAAACATTTTCAGGTCAGGCACTGTTTTTTGGGGGGATTTTTTGTTTTTTTTCTTTCTCCCTTTGTAGTAGTCTTTGTTTCTAAAACAGAGATTGACAAATGTTAGCTGTTGATAAGTCAATGAATAAAAAATGCCTAGTACCTAGTAGTTCCTTCATATGTAGTTACTAGTAAGTAAATTAATGAATTGATAAAATAACAAATATGCATATGAATGTATTACAGTGGAAATGTTTTAATAGTCAGTTAAGGCATTTAATGGTTAAAGAAGGATATGCACTGAAAATTCAAATTTGAATATTACATTAAAACATTGGCAGAAGCTTCCTTGCCAGTATTCCCAAATTACATGTTTTATTAATTTCTTTTAAATAAAGCTATCTTCCTGGCGGTAAGGAATGACATTTACAGCATGTCTGCAATGTCTGCGAGTTTCACCAGACATGGTTCTGCATGGACCTTCTCATCCACCTTACCTTCTTTATCAGTAACTCTCCTCAGGTCTGAAAAGGAATTAAAGCAGCTACTTTTCAGAGTTTATAGCTCAGACTAAATTTTCTTCTATTTGAATGAAATTCTTAAAAAATGGTAACATAAGTAATTATTATAATTATTATTAAAAATATAAATATATTTTTCTGTTACTGTTCATAATGAGAAAAAGGAGGCGTTGAGTTGTTGTCCCGTAAGAAAATAATCACTGGGTATTAACATTCTGATCCAAGTCAATTCAAGTTCTGACTATGCTGGAGAAGAATCAGGCCATGGCCAAGTGGCTTTTAAGAGAATTTATATGGTTTGCAGTTGTCTGACAGAAAAGGCACTGACGAAAACTGGCACTGGCCTGGCACGTCGCATTTACCCACCTCACTGCAGGGAGAATAACTCACATATTTCATTATTTAGTTAATAGCACATTACTGAAACCTACATATTTATTACTCCACACATAGGACATTTGTTCCAGATGCATTACCAGTCGTTCAGATATACACATTCAGATCATGCTGATATTGAAATAACTTCCAAATGTTTTACCCCCTCCTGAAACTGTAGATACTGAAAAAGAATAAAGACATATTTTCTTACTTGGAACAAACTTGAAAGTAGGGAAATCGCCCAAAGGTGACCTTTAGGTGACCAAATAACTTCATTAGTAGTTCCCAGTGTTTATTTTCAACCTTCTAATATTATTGGGATTCTGTGCATGTTTATATTCCCACATTATCCTAAATTTGTATTTGTTACAGTACAAAAGGCAATAATTGTACTTTTGAACATATTTAACTCTCTTATTACACTGAGAGCTCCTTTGTGGCTGTTGGTGTATCTCGTTTACAGTGGAGTCCAGGGCCTAATGAAGTGTGAGTAGCTCCCCCAAAACAAGCGTTTTCTGAGTTAATAAATGAAAGTTTTCTGCACTCTACATTTGTGTCATTCATCTTCAAATATCCGTTCTTTGCCTTTCATCCACATCTTGCAATAACTGTGAAATCTACTTATTACTCCATTTACGAGTCTCTCAAAAAATATGTCAGAAAATATTTATAAACATCTACCATGCACACCACTGTGCTTTGCTTCTCAGAGCTTGTTGTAATCGCTTGAATTTCCTGAAAGAACTCACTACCTAGAGGCAGAGATAAGAAAAAAACACATAAAAGACTAAATTATAAAAAAGAAGAAATAATTAAAAGGAACACAATAACCGATAGGACTATAGCATGTTCTAAGACTATACCTACATCATTGTAGAAGATTGTTTCTGAAAACCCTGGGGCTTTTTGTTGGAAGATGCCAGAGTTTACAGTTGTGAAGAACTGGGGGCCTCCTGGGAAAACACAACACAAGACATGCCTTGGAGATATTGTGTGTTTGGTTCCAAACCACCATAAGAAAGCAAATATCTCAGTAAAGCAACTCACAGTTTTTAATTTCCCAGTGAATATAAAACTCATGTTTACATAATACTATAGTTAATTAAGTATACAGTAACATTATATCTTGAGAAAGTATATCTTAATTTAAAAATGCTTTATTGCTGAAAAGTCCTAATGATCCTCTGAGCCTTGAATAAGACATCTTTTTATGCTGGCAGAGACTGGTACCTCAATGTTGATGGTATTGACTAAGCCAAGTGGTGGTTTCTGAAGGTTGGGGTGGCTGTGACAAGTTCTTAAAATAATACAGTGAAGTTTGCACATTAATTGACTCTCCCTTTCACAAAAGATTTCCGTGTAGTATTCCATGTTATTGCTAGCATTTCACCCATAGAATTTCTTTCAAAATTGAAATCAATCCTCTCAAACCCTGCTGCTGCTTTATTAGCTACGTTCATTTAATATTTTAAGTCCTTTGCTATCATTTCAACAAATTTTGTAGCAACACTTAGAGAAATAGATTCCATTTCAAGAAACCAATATCTTTGTTCATCCAGAGGAAGCAACTCTTCATCCATTAAAAATTGATCATGAGATTGTAGCAACTCCATTACATCATCAGGCTATCTTAGTTCTTGTGTTGTTTCCAACACATCTGCAGTTACTTTCTCTAGTAAAGTCTTGAACTTAAAGTAATCCATGGGGATTGGAATCAACTTTATCCAAACTCCTATTAATGTTCTTATTTTGACCTCCTCCAATGAGTCATGAATGTTTTTCATGCCATCTAGAAGGGTGAATCATTTCCAGAAGCTTTTCAATTTGCTTTGCTTTGGTGGCTATTATCTTATAAAATTTATTTCTTAAATAAAAAGACTCAAAAGTCAAAATGACTTCTTGATCCATGTGCTGCAGACAAGATGTTGTGTTACCAGGCACACCAACATTATTCTTCTTGTATATCTTTGTAAGAGTTCTTAGGTGACTGGGTGCATTGTCAATGAATAGTAAAATTTTGAAATCAATTTTTTTTTTATGAGCAGTAGGTCTCAACAGTGGGCTTAAAATATTCAGTAAATCATTCTGTAAATAGATATGTTTTTTATCTAGGCTTTGTTGTTCCAGTTATAAAGTTCAGGCAGAGTAGATTTACCATAAACTCTTAAGGGCCCTAGGACTTCAGAAATGGTAAAGTGGAAGCATTGGCTTCAACTTTAAGTCACCAGCTGAGTTAACCCAAACAAGAGACTCAGCCTGTCCTTTGAAGATTTAAAGCCAGGCTTTAACTTCTCCTGGCTAGCTATGAAAGACCTAGATGGTATCTTCTTTCAATATAAGGCTATTCTGTCTACATTGATAATCTGTTTTTGAATGTATCCACCTTAATCAATTATCTTAGCTAGATCTTCTGAATAACTTGCTGCAGCTTCTACATTAGGACTTGCTGCTTCACTTTTCACTTTTATGCTATAGAGATGGCTTCTGTTCTTAAGACTCATGAGCCAATCTCTACAGCTTTTTCTGTAGCTTCCTCACATGTTGGACTTCAAAGATTTGAAGAAAGTTAGGCGGATGCTCTGAATTAGACTTTGGCTTAAGGGAATGTGATGGCTGATTTGATCTATCTCGACCATTATAATTTTCTTCACATCAGCAATTAGGCAGTTTTGCTTTCTTAGTATGTCCCCTTAGTATGTCCCCTTAGTGTGTCCCCTGGGGTATTACTTTTCATTTCCTTTAAGATTGTTCTTTTGCATTTGCAACTTGGCTAACTGGTGAAAGAAGCTTAGATTCCAGATTAGATTAAGATTAGATTTCTTAGTCCAAGAAAGCTGCTTGGACTTTCTCCCCAACATAGCACCTCCTTTCATTACTGGTTCATGTCAGAATTTCAAGGAGAAAGAAGAAAATATGACATAAAACTAAAATTACTATTTAAGATACTGCTGAGATAGGCATATATCCAAAAGACATTGGGCACAAAGATTTATCTTTCAATACCAAAGGACAAAAGGGGATGAGGTATTGTATCCCATGCTAGCTCAATGATATTGTCTCACTTTGGGACCTGAAGGATGCAGTTAATCACTGGATAATATGACACTCAGACAAGTAGTTTCTGAAGAATCATAGATACCATGCAATGGCATAAGTACCCATAAGATGTAGTAGTACCCAACTAAACTATCAGTGTTACCCAAAAGAGACTGTTTCCATCAGAAGGAAGGGATAGCGGACTATAGAGTGGCTGGACATATTTTTGAGTCCATGCCGGCCCCTTTTAGAGATGTATCCAAATACTTGAAGCAAGACTTGAGAAAGGGAGAGTATAGGCAAGTGGCAGGTTACATACATAGTAGATACTTTGAGGAAGGTGAGCCATGAAGCTAGGAGGAAAAGCTCCCTGACGCAGGTGGAAGTGGATCTAGATCCATAGAATGAGGGTTGTAGGGAAAGGTTTGTATGAAAGGTAAAGAAGTGTGAAGATTGTAATGGAAGGATAAAGGTGTGTGAAGACAAAGAAGAAATACCTGTGAAATACGTCTGTATGCTATACCATAAGCATAGCACTGTGACTGTCGTTCTGTGTGCATTAGGAGAGGATGGTGATCAACCATGTGAGAAATGTACAAGACCAAAATTAAAGAAGCTTATCACCTCAAACATCCATGAATATAAGGCTTATGATATGAATGTCAGAATTGCTCAGATAGTAAAATCCTCTTGTTTCATAGCCATGCAGTGGGTATGATGCACATTTTTTTAACTTTAATTTTTGAAAAGTCTATGAGATAAGCAATATTATGTTAATTTTGTATCATTTAAAGTTGAAGCTCAGAGTGGCACTTCAAGGGTTGAGCCAGGATTCCAGATCCAATGTGTTTGATTTCACAGACAATACAACATGCTGCCACCCTTTTCTCATTTTGTGCCACTAAACTCCCTGAACACAGTAGGAGCAGGTGGCAGGCTTGAATATTCCCTACCTTGTTTTATTTGCTTGGATAAATTAAAGATGGTCACATATTATATGAAGATAGAAAAAAATAATAATAATGGTTGATCTCTCACTTCAATTTTATGGTTCCTAACATGATATTTACCTTACCTCATATTTCTTGCATGCATTACCCTTGAGTTTTCAACTTTTCTTTTTTGGTGTCTTGTGATAAATATTGAACATTGCATATCCTTGGATGGTTTATCTGGTATATTAATGCTGTAGGAGATAATTTGCCTGGTATTTTAGCAGGAGAGATCTTCTTGTGCCCTTGGTGACTTGTTTGGGGGAGGGGAGAATTTAAAGACTTAAAGGAAATAAGAAATGAGAAAGGAAATGGTTTTAAAAAGGAAAATGAGGCCAGCAAAAGAAGTGTTTGAGCTGAACATCTATGAGACTGGGATTAAAAGCTATGGTGAGGGTGAAGTGATTAAGTTTGATTGTTATACTTACAAAATAGAGTTCAGAGTGAATAAGACCAGCATTCTGGACGGGAAATAGGAATGACTTAGGTACTGGAGATGAAGATACTCACAATGACAGGGAATCAATAAAGGCTTGCTCTGCTGCTAAATATCTGTAAGCATCTAACTTAATTAGTTACAGAGACCATATTAAAGCTGCTTTGAATACACTTGAGTATGTCCAACGGTATAAGCTAGTTTTGTGATGGCCCACCTTGAGGAAAGATATGGGTAGTAATTGAGATATCTTGTTTCTGAACTTGGTTGGAAAAAAGCAGCACACGCCCATGCCAGGCATTGGTAGAAGGAGTGCTTAGGAGGGAGCAAGCTATTCTCCCTCATTTAGGAGGGCGCAAGCTATTCTACTGCCTCTTCTTACTGCTTTGTGGACAACTTATCTAACCACACTTCATCTTACCAGTCAGTTTGACTTAAGAAGAAGAGCCTACAGTGAAATCACACTCTACTAAAATTGTGTGTGAATTGGTCTTGGAAGGTTTGAAATAATTAGTAGATAAATCCAATTTTAAAAGGTAAATGAAAGAAAAACTTCACTTTGCACAGCTCATATAGCATTGTGTATGATGTGTTTGTCTCCTAATTTGAAATGGGGGAAATTTCCATGTTATTTATGAACACAATGGAAAATAATTACAATGTGCTATTAAATATATGTTGGTGTCAGTTAAACCCAAACATTAGTCACACATCTTAAATTTCCAGAAGGATAAAATATATACTCCTTAGTAGGTTTTGGTTACTTTTTAAAATTTACTCCTAGAAACAGCCACACTTATAATGTTGAGTCAATTTGTACAAAAGCAAAGTATGTAACAAAACATATATACCCTCTAATATGCTGAAATTTTTTTTAAAAAATGGGCCTTGGAATCATACAATTGAGATTTGTAATAGGCACCATGGTAGAACAAAGAAGAGAATAGTTAAAGACAATTTTGTCACCAAGAAATATTATTTTGATAGTTATGGTTGGAACTAATTTTGTGTGCTTAGGTTATTGAGGTATTATAATAACATGTATTCAAAAATATGTTCCTGTATGTCATCATCTGCAGTAAATAATAATTTTAACTCCATTTTAGGTCTCAAATATAACCCCCACTCCTGAATTGATATAATGTAATGGCCTCTTAACTATTCCCCCTGGCTTGAGTCTGGCCCCACTCAGTCTCTTTGCCATTAGATGAGGCTTTGTGTCTGGAGGAAAGTGGAGCTCTCTTTTGTCCTTTTCTCTCTAGGAAGCGGGATAATAGCTATGCCTGGCACCTTTACTAAGGAAATTAGCTCAAGTCCTGGGATCTGGCTTTTGCTGGACTGATGTATTAGAAGATCACAGGGCTTCCTTCATGCTTCCTCTTTGAATAAAGATACCAGGAATCACTCATTTAGGTCAAGCTACTGCTAAGGGATTAAGTCCTAGTTTTGGTGTTTGCATTTTCTCCTTTCTCTGAACCTTACACCACCCTTGGTTGCTCAAAGTCATAGTAACAGTCCTACTACCTCTAATAGAGATGTAGTTAATTAGATGAAATAGTAAACAGCAGAGAAAAATGGGTACAACATGCAGGGCAGAACTCAAGCAAGCGTTCTCCTTCCTCTGACTGGTAGCTTGACATTTTCTTATGCAGTTTTTCAGTGACCTGCCACACAGCTGTCCTGGCCCCTGGGCTATTTGAGGGCTTTTATAATAGTGCTCACTGCCAGGGGCTTGGCTACCAAAATACTAGGAAATCATTTTTCCTGACTGAAATCCTCCAGAGAATTTTTGTGGATTTCTTTTTGAAGTGTTGGTAAATTTTAACCCACTCTCATTTGTCTGTTCTAAGGCCACTGTACCTTTGTCATTAGCAGGATTAGGTGATTATTAAAAGAAATCAGCCTACAAACATTTATTGAGTACCTACCATGGGAGAGGCCTTATTCTAATTTCTGGTGATGGTGGTCAATTGGAAAGATTGATTCTGAAAATAAGGACTACTAAAAAACACATTGTAATGGAGAGAAGCAGATAGTAAGTGATCTCCAAAGGTAACAATGTAAGTTACTTGAAAGCAGTTAAAGTTTATTTGGTTGATGTGCATTAGGAGAACCTGAAGACTGAGCAACTCTCCGATTGGCAGAGGGGTAAAATTGTACAAGTAAGGAGATAAGAGGGGCACTTGTCCATGTGGATTGGCTCACAGTTAACAATTTTCAACTTTAGCTGCTATAAAACTTACTTCAGAATGACTAGAAATCATTTTTCTTGCTGGCCTACTGCTAAGGATCATTGTTACCATACTGTCCCAATAACTCTCAGAATAGTTCTTCTGAAAATGTTTTTATAAGTTTTTGTAGTTTGTTGGTTAGTCAAGATTAAGAAGCAGGAGTGGGGGGGGAGGGAGAAAAAGTAATTTTAAATAAGAGGCAATTGTGAAAGATACTTCTAGCTGTTTTACAGAAAGTATACAATTAAATAAAATAAAATCTTGGGGTAATTTGTAAATTGAATAAAGAAAGAAAATTCTGGGAAATGTGGCGGAGAATCAGTAGGGAGCTAAGGAGATGACCTTCAAGTTAAAACCTGACTGTTGAAGAAGGAGAAAGCCAGTGATGATGTGGGGGGTTAAGCAACTCCAAGTACTTGGCAGCAGGAATAAAGTCATCATGTTCAAGTAGAGATATGTGAGACACAGGTACAGCTAGAGAGTTCATACATCATGCTCTAACATTCAATTTTATGGTAAGTGCAAAGAGAAGGCCTGAAGTATTTTCAGCACGGGAGGGACAAGATCTGTTCTCCCCATTGGCAGGATTCCTCTGGCTGCTGTGGAGTGTGGACAGCTTGGAGTCTACAAGGAAGGGGAGAGAACAATTAGAAAGCTGCTAAAATAGCCCATATGAAAGGGGAGGGAAGTTTTTACTAAGGCTGCAGCAGTGAAAATGGTGAGTGGATGGTGGCGTGGGGGAAGACCGTGAAGAAGGATTCAGGAAAGGTCATTCTTGACTGCACTTGGTTTGAGCTGACATCTCTTTCCACGCTTGGCAAAAGTTTACGTATCAGACTTTGATGGGGGTGTCAGGGTAGTGGTTCTCAAACCTTAATGTACTTAGAAATCATTTGGGCCTTGCGTTACAATGTAGATTCTAATACAGAAGGCCTGAGAACTGTTATTCTACTTTCTAACAAATTGTTGTATCATACTGGATGATGCTGACCAAAGAGCACACCCTGGGCCCCTGTGGGGCTTCTCCATCCTCTCCATCTCCCCCATATCTAAAGGGTTGACACTGGTACAGTGATGTTTCACTTTCTTATTCCCTATTCAAAACACCACCTGAATGCTTTTCTTTGGTCTATTTTTATTAGCCTACAAAAAACCACTGTGATCTCCTCAGAAGGCTGGTTAGTAGTAGATTTCCAATTCAAATTAAAAAATGGTAGAAGCTACTTACATCACTTTCCCTCCAGGTGTCTTTAATCTAATATTTTGGGATTATTGTATTGTACGCTATTTAAAAATTCTGTGTTGTTTCCAAGAAATGGTAAAAATTGTTAAATAAAAAATATCTAATTTTTCACTTCTTATTTATTTATAGAGGTATGTTTTCCTTCATTGGGCATCCTTAGGCTGGGTAGTACAGACCCTGTCCTTCTATAAACATGGGAATGTCTTTTTAACATTGTTAAAGTAACTTAAAACCAATGCCTTAGTGGGAAGAACAGAGTTCATAAACGCATGTATACAAAGGTAATTATTTTATTAAAACATTGCCTAGACAAACTGGGAGCTATAAGAAAAATTATTTCCTATTTTTTGATTAACTAATATACAAGTCCTAAGCATATTTTATTCTTTTCCACTGAGAGCGAGGGAGAAATGACTCTAGAGCAAAAGAACTATGTTCTTGAATTGCAATAATAGCATCACAACAATTTATAGATTGCTTAATACCTGATCAGAGAAAAGCATGCTTCTGAGGATCTTACATTAATATTTTCTTTTAATTTTAGAGAAGTATTTTGTCTAAGAGTAATAGTCTGAAGATGCTAATAGACATAGGCTATGCTCCAGGTATATACTATAGTTATTATGAACTTTAGCAAATTACATGGCCTTTCTGAGCCTCAGTGGCCTCATCTGTCAAGTCTGGATTAGAGAAGCAATCAATGGCTGAGGTTTGTAACAATTAAACATGATATGCCTATAAATTTTAAGCATGGTGTTTGGTACACAGTAATGTTTCAATAGATATTAATATTAGTAGTATGATTACTAATGCTTATTTTCCCAACAAGAACAAAGCTGATTCAGGAAGAACTGGTTGGCAGAGTTTTCAAAACATATTCGTTCGTGATCTGAAGCTCATATACCAGCTGCTAATTTGCTTGTTTATTTCATTTGGTTTTCTTTGGTTGCACATAAGGGAAGTGGGTGGCAGGAGCTTAATTTATTTGTCCCTTTTTTTGAAAATGTGGGTTTTGGCTCTCACACTATTTTGAGGCATGGCCTGGTGGTGGCTTTAGGGATCCGCACACTTTAGGGAGGTGGGAGGATTGTGTAGCTCTCCTGGTGGCTTCAGCGTCTTTCTTTCCCCAAGTGATCATCATAGGTGCTAGATTGCTGGTGCCGCCAGCCAAAGGCCTCTCCTCCCACAGATCTGGAAACACATGAAAAGAGCCATGACTCACGGGCTACAACTTTCTCAGCTGCTTGATACAAGCACTGATAGGTTCAGCTCCCATGTTTTCATCACCCCGCAGGCTAGCTGAAGGGGAAAGGGCTCTGTGGTTTTCAAATAAAGTGCTTCCCGACAATAATTGAGAACGACTGAGAGACACCGTGGAAAGGGTAGGACATTGTTCCTGTCCCTTTACTGAAGTCAGTGGCGAGGATGATCTGGGGTAATTCCAGGGTATCTTCAGATCCTTAGAGGTATGGCATTTGAAAAATTTTCAAATATTTCTTTACAAACTATCAGAGAATCCCTGCTTTCCTGCTTTTCTTTCATCCATCGCACCTTACACCTTTCTCTGGTAGCACTTAACTCATTGTGTGCTCTTTTGTGGTGGCTGCTGGTAACGCCTTGCCTGTCCTGTGGACTGTGTGCTCAAGTGAGGGCCAGTCCCCTGCCTTTTCATCTGTGTATCTCCAACTTTGAGCTCGGTGCCTGTTAGATAGTAAGATCTTAAAATAAAATGTTTCTCTACCTGAATGCATGGATTAGTGAGTGGCTGGATAAATGAACGAAGGGCTAAGCTGATGAAACTTCAGGAAAGAAAGGAATCTGTGTGGCAGATTGTGGCAGCTGTGGGAATACTTTTTGATTAGCAGATAAACACCGAGTGGGAAAAATTATTGATTAAAAAGATAGTTCTGAACTTTAGAAAACTTACCTTGCTGTCCAACTTAAGATCATATCAAGCTTGAGAGAAGATACTTTGACCATAAAACCCCCAAATAATTTTGGAAAGAATTTCAAATGAAAAAAGACAGTGTTCTCAAAAGTAGAATTGGATGTCTATGACAGACATGATATTTGAATAAAAATTAAAACAATTTAGATAATGTAAAAGTAAAATATAGTGAATCTATAGGTGAGTTATATGGACAGAAACCTTAAGGTTTCATGAGGAAAAAAATAATACAGGTTCACCTAGGTGCTGGACACAGTGGCTCAAGCCTATAATCCTAGCACTCTGGGAGGCCAAAGAGGGGGGATTTCTTGAGTTCAGGAGTTCAAGAGAAATCTGAGCAAGAGTAAGACTCTGTCTCTATTAAAAATAGATAAACTAGGGGCGGCGCCTGTGGCTCAGAGGAGTAGGGCGCCGGCCCCATATGCTGGAGGTGGCGGGTTCAAGCCCAGCTCCAGCCAAAAACCACAAAAAAAAAAAAAAAAAAAAAAAAGAGAAAAAAATAGATAAACTAGGTGGGCATTGTGGCTGGTGCCTATAGATAGCCCCAGCTACTTAGGAGGCTCAGGCAATAAGATACCTTAAGCCCAAGGGTTCAAGGTTGCTGTGAGCTATGACATCGTGGCACTTTACCCAGGGCAACAAAGAAAAAGTTTGCCTAGGAACTCACTGAATAACTGTTTATTAAAAGCCTACATTTTACTGGATACAATGGACTGAGAGATGAATTAATCCACATCTTCGTCCTCTGAGGTGTCATTGTTAAATCAAGAAAAAGATGTGTAAATAAGTAATTGTAGTAGTAGGAAAATGGAGGTATAATTATGGTACTATGGGAACAAGAAATGGACTTGTTTAACCCCTCTCAGAAAAATCTAGAAACAGGGGGAAAGTGACATCAGTCCAGGAATTTGGAGGACATGTAGGACAGGAGACAAGAAGAGATTGTGTATGTGCAAAGGAGAGGCCAGGATGAACCAGGGCCTCCCAGCAAGTGCCAGCTCGTTAGCATGACCACTACCAAATAAGCAGATGCAATCAGGAAAGCAAGCAGAGAAAAATTAGTCAGGGCTTGAATACTAAACTACGGATTCCTAATTTATGCCTCTGGGTAGGTGATACATAATTGAAGAATGAAGTAGTCTATTAATTGCTTTTCAAATATTGTAGTATATTGTGTAATAAAGGAATAAAGGGATTGTATTGTCTACAGTGTCCTGTACCTCCAATTTCACAGATGGGAAAATGCATGAGCACTGGTAACATAACACTAACCTTGTGTACACTTAATTTTTTTTTTTTTTTTGGTAAAGGCAACTGATTAAAAACAGAGCAATGTGATTTAATTTTGCACCCTTGTGTCAATTTGATATACACTATTTTACAAATCAGAAATATGTCCTAGAAAAAAAATGTCCATATGGTTTTAGGAAATTTGGAGAATCATCTTATTCTCAAATAGACTCATTGACAAGATTAAGAATATAAAGTAGGACCCCTGGTTTCATATACATTGACGTTTTTATAAGACCACCAGATCTATAAATGCAAATACATGCAAAAACCTGGAAGGAAATATTTTCTTTTCTTTGCTATACCTTGCATATTCTGTTCTAGGGTTACCTGCCACCCTGTTCTCTTGCATATTTTTTAGTACCTGCCATATAAGATTTCCTATTCTTTACCTCAGATAGAAAGGTAGATTGTGATCTTCTTATACTTTAGTTCAAAACTTATTGTCTTTGGTCAAAAAAATGATCAATCAGATTTCATCTTCTCAAAGATTTATTAGTGCACTAGAGAAATTGCTGTGGAAAATTAAGAGCACATTTTTAAAAGCTATCTGGATTAATCTGATACTTATTTGATTTACATTTTTAGAGTGCCTCTATACAAAGGACTGTGTGTTTGTGTGGGGGAGTGTGTGTGCAGTCAGAAAAGTAAGCAGAGAAAATCCACTTGGGACTTGTATACTAAACTATACATAATAACACTAATTTTGGCAAACACATGGTGTAGATACTATGTTTCAAGGCTTTAGTCTAAGTGCTTTTTTACAATAATAATTCTCTTAATCCTCATCTATAAGATGGATACCTTTTAAAATCCCCATTTCAGGAGCCAAGAATTGAATTTGTGTGATTTGGTCCTAGAGCTCATTCTCTTAGACACTTTGTTAGACTCTGTGCCATGGAAGGAAACTGGGATCTCCAGGAGCCCACAGCCATGTGGGAACTACCCTAGGAATCTAGAGTGGGAAGACAGTCCTTACTTGAGATGATTGTGAAGATTCATGAAAGCGGAAACATTGAATTGAAGTTGGGCCTAAAGATTGGTAGGATTTTGCCAGGTGGAGATCAAGGAGACTTCCAGACTATGAATTAACATCAGCAAAGGCACCAAGGTGGAAGAGCATACAAGGCGTTATTCGGAAGACAACCCTTGTCAGGAATTGGGTGAAGTTGATGTAAAAATGCAGGAGGAAAGTTGTTAGAAGAGTTAACTGTAGCAAACAAGAGAAACTTACATCTCAGATAAAAAAATCTAAAACTCACTCTGAATGTGACTGTTTTGAGTAGAAGTTTTATCTGATTTTGTTTGATTTTGTTCTAAGCCTAGGGTTAAGATAAGGAAAGATGAATTTGGCAGCTATATGTAAGATTGACTAAATGGAGAATTTGAAACAATTTGAAAGGCAAATGAGAGGAAAATATTGGCATTATCATGATCTATGTACAACAAAAACAATACTAAAAAGAGTAGAAACTCTTGAAGTATCTTAACTCTGAGATAGAAACTGAGGCCATCTTGGAGCTGCAGTGCTATAGCAGAGAAGGTGCAGTTACTAAAGTAGTCTTTCTTGTCTTGCTCTTCCTGCACAAACAGGACTTTTTACACCCCCCGGAAATCTGGAAAAAGAATCCATTCTTTAGCTTTTCCCTACACTCTGGAGCTATGAGTAGCAAAGTTCTTTAACTTTTTCTCTGTATTTTGGTGACAGGTTTATCCAAGATAGATGTACAGAGGAGCACAGTTAGTACATTATTTTCAGATATCCACAGCTATCCTGTGGTGTGGAAGAGTGATCTATGTGCTACCTTGAGATGAGCTTTAATAATGATCACAGCTTACTCAGGGAACAAAGGGCCAGGAATGCTTGAATGAGGAGATTTGCCAGCAGGAACATTCCTACCTAAGCCTCTGTAGTTTCTGAAGAGTCACAGAGCAAGAATGTGAACCTAATTTGGGTTTTGATTTTCAAGTTGAACTGCCTTTGCATTATGATGTCCAGATACCAAGGAGAACATCCAGGTATTAAGAAAAGACAAGAGAGAATCCATGAGGTATCATCCAAAGAGAAGGACTCAGATGTAGAAAAGGGAAAAGGCAAATCCCTGTCAATTTCACGTCAATTGGACTGAAAATTATAGCACCTAAACAAATATATGTTTCCTTGGAAGTTGAATTTAGAGAGAGATCTAGAGAGATCCTGGAAACAGCAGGATCAGAGTGACCTTTTTCCATTAGAAGGTCACAATTATTTACATCAGAGAAAATGACAGGAAGGTTTATTTGGAGACATTAATCTTTGTAGTAAACCTCACTTTGTGAGTAAAGTCCATTCTTTGTGAAACACATCGTTCAAGTGATATGCTGCATTTAGATGACTACCTCCTTACAGTGTCCCAGAGGAGGTGGCTCTCTGTGGGGGTTTTATCAAATGGGATCTTTTAGATCATCTTGATGTCTTCTTCAACTTCTCTTAAAGAGAAAGTTTTAACAAGCTAGAACTTAGGAATGCTGAGTGTAATAAAGAAATGATGAATATAATGAAGAATAAGCAGACGTAGTTTAAGTGTTCTTAAATGACATCCATTTTAAAAGCTAATATTAAGTCATTCAAATGTGAGGGTAAGCTTTCTGTCACTGGCATAATTATCCATAATCCAGTGGTGCAAGAATTACTAAGTTTCCCTGTACCTTGAAGCCCCATTCTGATATCTCAGGTTGTAACCCACTTTGTGATTGTTGAACAGGCATGTCCACAATCTTCAAACCTAACCCAGGTATACAGCAAGTTAGTTCAGGTGCCTTGAGAGTGGTGCTATTAAGACCAAGGCTTTGGTTTAGGCTCATTTATGCCATTTTATTTTTTCTTTTGCTTTTTATTAACTTTACATTTTGAAATAGTTTTAAAGATACAGAAAAGTCATAAGAATAGTAAAAAAAAAAAAAACTCCTGCAACCTCTTGACTCAGAATCAACAGTTGTTAATATTTTATATTTGATTTCTATTTCCCAATTTACTATATATTTTTTCAGAATCATTTGAAAGTAGGTTATGCCACCTTAATTTTTATTACTTTAGTGTAATTTACAAAAAGCAAGAGTACAGTGCATTAACTAAAATCTACCTTATCTGATTTTATCCAATCTATAGTCAATTCTGGATTTTGTCAATTGTCCCAATCATACTATTTCTAGCACAGGTACCCAATCTAGTCTAGGATCATGGATTCCATTTACTATATTAGAACATTGGAACAGAAAGGGCTATAGGGAGATAATTTTCAGAAAGCATTTAGAAAAGGACCATGGAGGAAATCTAACTTATTGAATGTCCTTTAATCCTCAGAAGAGTTATTCCAGTGAGGTGTCTGTCAGGGTTCTCTAGAGAAATAAAACCAATCAGACATATATATATATATATATATATATATATATACCCATATTTGTATATGTGTGAGTGTATGAGAGAGAGATATATACATATAAAGAGATTTGTTTTAAGGAACTAGGCTCTGACAGTCATGGAAGCTGGCAATTCAAAGACTATAGGGCAGACTGGCAGCTGGAAACTTTGTTGGAAGTTGATACTGGAGTCTGGAGTCTGATGTCTGAAATCCATAGATCAGGCCATCGGGCTGGAAACTCAGCAAGGGTGGATGCTATAGTCTTAAGCCAAGATTTCTTTTCTAGGAAACCTGCTTTTTCTCTTAAGGACTTTAAATTGATTGGATAAAACACTCTTATATTATCAAGGGAGATATTCTTAAAGTTAACTGATTGTAGATATAAACCACATATATAAAATACATTTATAAAATACAATGACACTTAGACTAGTATTTAATTAAATAACTGGCGTAGCCAAGTTGACACATAAATAGTCACAGGTAAAGATCATTGCCCACAGGTTAGGAGTCTAAGGCTTAGCATCACTGCTTTTACTAAGGGCATTCACTGTGTGTGTCTGAGATAAAGTACAAATCCAACGTGTCCCACTCCAAAATCCTATGCATCTTCCATGCTACCTCCTGTTGTCCAATTTTAGCAAGGGATGATTTGTGCTGAAGTGGTGAGTTCTAGTCACTGACACTATGTAAACATGGGCAGAATGACCAGCTAATAGGAATGTTCTAGAAATGATTCAAGATTGAATAAAAGCTTATGACAGATGGTTTTTAAAATTCCATTTGCCTTTATGAATTTATATTAAGTGTAAAAGTAATATGTTTTGGAGTCATTGTTTTTCTTTTAATAAAATATAAAATGTAGCTGAATGTGGCAGTGCGCCTCTGTAATCCCAGCACTTTGCAAGGCCAAGGTGAGAAGATTGTTAGAGGCCAGGAGTTTGAGACCAACCTGCACAATAGGGAGAACTTCCAACAATAAAACGACAAAATAGAGAAATTAACTTGGCATGGTGGTGCACTGTCTATAGTTCCAGCTACTTGGAGACTGAGGGAGGAGATTACTTGAGCATTTGAGCACAGGATTTGGAGGATACAGTGAGCTATGATGATGTCACACACTCTAGTCTGGGTGACAGAGAAAAACTCTGTCTAAAAAAAAATAAAAATAGGGTGGTGCATCGTGCCTATGGTTCAAGGAGTAGGGCGCCAGCCCCATATAACAGGTGTGGTGGGTTCAAGCCTGGCCCCACCCAAAAAAACTGCCAATAAATAAATAAATAAATAAAAATACATAATTATAAAGTATGTTCATGTGCAGATGCCTTTGCATTAAATTACTAATCAGAATATATAGGTTTATTGTACCCATTTTTTCCCATAACCTACATGCTTATAGTTTTCAAAAAACTATTTAAAAAAAAAAAAAAACAGATGCAGAGAGATGATATCACCCTAAAAGGAAAATCCTACTCAGATTCTATGTTGGGGAATATTTCGTTTTCTTATTTGTGCTTGGTATCTCAACATAACTAGGTTTACTTAATAAACCTTAGTTCAAATTTTCCTTTGAAAATCTGTGTTCTTTTTTTAATAGATGATATAGGAAGTAATTAAGTGCCTTGTCCTTAGTCACCAGTGAGATAGTTGCCAAATTAGAAAATTAATTTATGACCTTTTAACACCAAGTCCAAAGTTTGTCCGTTAAACTACAAACTTTAATAATAAAACCCACTGTTATGACAGTTTAACATATGAAATTCTCCATTGCTTGGCAAATATTAATTTTCTATATTGCAGCCTGTAATTACCATCACTGGGCAATTGCATGGTTCTTTGCTTGAATAACATGTTGTCATCTAATTTTGAGGCTGCTTTTTTTTCCTTACGGAATTGTAGGAATGTGCACATCTGTCTCTGGGGGTATTTGTCACCTAATAAAGAAGAAAAGACAACTTTTCAGTTTGATTTGAAAATTTGAAATGTAAAGGTGTCTTATTAGGAATATGGAAAGGACTATGTGTCAGGTTTTTTGTTTTTCTTCTAGAGATTTTATTATAGTGAGATTTTGTAAATACAAACCTCCCATGTAGCGAAGTAGTCCTGGATTTCAGTTCAAATATTGTGAATATAATGAAAATTCCATGAACATTCTTAAAAAGTGTGATGTTAAAATTCCTAGTTGATTTTAAGCATGGCTGGGAGAAGAGTAAGATACTATTTATCTTTGACTAAACATTTTAAAATCCCTTCCAATTCAGACATTTTTTTATGCTGTACTTCTGCATTTTTACAAAAGATAGATGGGTTCCCTTAGGACAATTGTCATTGTGATCAAGTACAATTCCCAGCTTTGAAATTAGTATGTTACATAGGAATTTAATTGTATGAAATTATTATTTTACAGAATAACATAATCTCATATAGTTCTAGAATTGTTCAGTAATGAAGCATTAAAAGGGTGTCCAGTAATAATTAAACAATAGTCACTTCCAGGGTTTCTACTTACGTGATTTACATGTATCCTACTAATACTGGTACATTAAATCATTAAACAGCTAGAACAAGATTATTAATGGTAACACAGGATTTTGATGATGCCACAAGGGGTTACTAAATTCTGCTCATATAGCATCCAATGTGGAAGTTGTTCTTATACCAATGAACGTGCATTTCTTTTATTAAACTCCATCCATCAGCCACATTCAGAGAAAGCAGCATTAAGAGAGAAGCAAAAATAAGGTAAGCCATTTAATTGGCTAATTTAATTTTAGAAGATTCATTATAGGTGAGAAACTAAAGAAATAAAGCCATTTGTTCCAGAGCTTATAGGTATCGAGCTGGCGAGGTATGTAGGACTCTCTGGTGCAAAGTTGTTTGAATCTGTGTTTCTGCCAGCAAGATTTAAACCTGTGAGCTTCTGACAGGTCCATATTCTGAAATACTGGAACATAATTACTAGTGTCAGAAAAGCATTTCAGCCTTCAAAGAGTTTATCTCACAAGTCTGAAAGTTCATGTTCAACTGTGATGGAGGTGCTGTCCTTAAGGTAGATTTATAAGGTATGACAACTAAGTTTATGAACTCATCCTAGAAAAAAAAGTGCTATGTAACTTATTGCTAAACATTATTATGGTCACCTTTGAAGTACTCCTTTTGGGAAGCTATATACCTACTCCATCCTTCAAAGCAATTTTGGAACTTTTTCTGGAATGGCCATCAGAGCTGTCATCATATTACCCTTGATGTCCTGAATAGCATCAAAATATCTTCCTTTCACTATTTCCTTTATCTATGTGTAAAGAAAAATGTCACTGTGGGCCAGATGAGATGATTGGGGGTGGTGTTCTAATACATTTGGTTATTGACTGTATAAAAAACTCCTTCACAGATAGTGCCATGTGAGCTGGCGCATTGTCATGATGCAACAGCCATGAGTTGTAGGCAAAAAGTTCAGGTTGTTTTTGTCTAATGTTTTCAACCAGACTTTTCAGTACTTCTAAATAGTAAACTTGGTTCACTGTCCAGTTAAGTTAATAATGAATAATCCCTTTGAGATATGAATATATATGGTTAGTAACATCGTTTGGACTATTGATTTGTACTGACAGAACTTTTTTGGTCATGGAGAATTGGCTGATTCCCATTGTGCACTTTGATGATTTGTTTCAGGGTTAGATTAATGCATCCATTTTTTTCATCACCAATGATACACATCCCAAAACACCATCTTGCCTCTCTAAAAGGATTTGGCAAACTGACTCTTTTTTACATTAGTTCATCAGTCAGCTCCTTCAGGACTGTTTTTTTACACATCTTTCTGGTGCCAATATTTTCAGTTAAGATTGTCCTTTTTCTCTATTAATATTATTCTGGTCTGCTATGCTTCCCACAGTCAACTGATGATTTTGATGTACCATTTAACAATTTTTTGCAATGTTTTCATCAGTTCAGCTTATCATCATATCACCCTGACCTCTCTTGATCAGTGATGTTTTCTCTCCCCTCAGTAAAATGTTCAATCCGTTCATACACTATCATTTGCTTTATTGCATCATCTCCATAGACTTGGACTAACGTGTCCCTGATGTTACTTCTATTCTGGCTAAGTTTAACAAGAAATTAAATATTTATTCATTGCTCTAATTCAAGTTCCAGTGTTCTCACAAGGGCACATAAAGAAACACAACAACAATAATGAAGGCTGCTCAATAAAACACCACCACATGTTGACATAAACACAGCTATGACTCTATAGTATACCAAGGTCCTGAGACTTACAGAGTTGTTTGTACAGTGCTGCCAGCCTAAGCACACAGGCAAGTGTGAACATATTTTTAAAACCTTGTAAATATCTTAGAGGCTAATAAATCTCTGAATTCAAATTAATAGTTCTATATCCCTATTCCGGCACAGATAATGTTTGGAATAATGTGGACCCAAAAATATTCGGTGGTATGGAGAAGTTTTCAAGGATGAAACATTAGTTTTCTTGGCAGTTCCACCTAAAATTTTCCTAGTTGAAAAAAACATTGAAAGTTATGATTTAATTTATTGAGTAGTATATATGACTTTGTATATATGGGTATATGTACCTTCACTCTTTAGGACAGTTGACATAATTATTACTTGTTGGGGTTATCACCATCTACTCTCTGAATCTATAAAGCCTGATGTTTTTCTAGTTCAGGTCCATCCCATGTCTAATACAGATGTGAGAACCCACAGGTCATTCTTGCTCTTACAGGTGTCTGGGGTTTCTTAAAAATAGGATGTTTATAGGGGACAATATTGCCCACATCCTACTAAAATGTGTAGGAAAGATGGTCGTCATTCTTGCTGGGAGGTCAATTTACAAGAAGTTAGTTGCTGGTGCAGATGAGCAGCTCAGCTGGCCAAGGAATTAGAAATTTGGAAATTATGGCCGGGCATTGTGGTGGGCGCCTGTGGTCCCAGCTACTTGGGAGGCTGAGGCAGGAGAGGGAGGTTGCTATGAGCTGTGATGCCATGGCACTCTACCCAGGGGGATAGCTTGAGGCTCCATCTCAAAAAAAAAAAGAAAGAAATTTGGAAATTAGGAAAGAAAGGCTTTATTCAGGGCTGGTGTTTGGTACATAAAGTTTCAGCTGCCATTTAGCTTCCAGACCTTCAGATAATCTATTTTCAGTGTTCCATTTTGAATTTCTTTCACTAGTCTTTTCCTTCTTGAACAATTTCCTTAGGAAGTTCACAACTGGTTTATTTCCTCTCCCACTCATCTACCTCTACTGGTCTCTTTTTAATCTGAGGAAAAGCCTTTCTCTTTTGTTTGTTCCATGAAGTCATTCCTCTCTCTCTCATCTTGTCTTTATCTTCCCTCATTATCTCTTTCTCCCTTTATTTCAGTGATTCTCAACCTTCCTAATGCCATGACCCTTTAATACAATTTCTCATGTTGTGGTGATTCCCAACTATAAAATTATTTTTGTACGAAAAATTTTCATGTCATACAATAATAATTTTATGATTGGGGGTTACCACAACATAAGGAACTGTATTAAAGGGTCATGGCATTAGGAAGGTTGAGAACCACTGCTCTATTTCTCTCTCCTTCTTCAAAAACCTCTGCTTCCTCTGTGTGCTTTGTATGGCTCACCAACTCAGACTCAGAAGTTTTAGCAAGCAAAATCAATAGTTCTTCTCTCATAGAGCTGGGAGAAGTTAATCTCTAAATCTTTCCAGGATATAAAAGAAACTATTTCTTATTTTATTTTATTTTATTTTATTTGTTGAGACAGAACCTCAAGCTGTCCCCCTAGGTAGAGTGCTGTGGCATCACAGCTCACAGTAACCTTCAACTCCTGGGCTCAAGTGAGTTTTCTGCCTCTGCCTCCCATGTAGCTGGGGTCACAGGTGCCTGCCACAACACTTGGCTATTTTTTTTTTGGTTGCAGCCATCATTGTTGTTTCACGGGCCTGGGCTGGATTCGAACCCAGCACCTTAGGTGTATGTGGCTGGCACCTTAGCCACTTGAGCCATAGACGCCAGGCCAGGGAAACTATTTCTATGGCCTTCTTCCAGTACCTCATAGAAAAGAAGAAAAATAAAATAATTAGGATTTCAATTAAAATACCCTGACTGGCTCAGCACCTGTGGCTTAATCAGCTAAGGCGCCAGCCACGTACACCTAAGGTGGCTATACTATACTATCATATAGTATACTACTATATGATTAATTGAAAGATGATAGATCATATTTTTTGCCAGACATGTTCCTCTCTATCCTACTGTAATAAACAATGGGGTCATAGACCTCTTCTCTTTTTCTGTGCTTTATGTATATCTTCCTTAATCATGTGCAATTTTTTTTCATTTCACAGTGGATTTTTTGATCTCAGAAGTATGATCGTAGAATTTTTACTATGCTGTGAGAATATAGGAGAAATCACTCAAAACTATCCACAATGTATGCATGCATTAAAAGTCATCTGCTTGGCTCGGCGCCTGTGGCTCAATCAGCTAAGGCACCAGCCACGTACACCTAAGGTGGCAGGTTCGAATCCCCAGCCCGGGCCCACCAAACAACAATGATGGCTGCAACCAAAAAGTGGCCAGGCATTGTGGCAGGTGCCTGTGGTCCCAGCTACTTGGGAGGCGGAGGTAGGAGACTCACTTGAGCCCAGGAGTTGGAGGTTGCTATGAGCTGTGATGCCATGGCACTCTACCCAGGGGGATAGCTTGAGGCTCCATCTCAAAAAATAAAATAAAATAAAATACCCTGACTATATATATCCTATATTTTTATTTCATGAAATCCTAAATTTAAAAAATCCATGTGATTCCTAAAACTACCAAACAGAAGATAAATTGTGTATATTCTAACTCACAGATTGAGTCAGGACTCCAGCACCAAGACACAGGTGATCAGATAAACAGTACTCCTTATGTAAAGACACCCACCCGAACAAAGCCTTTTCTCATCAAGATCTGTGATGCATTGCATGTGCATGCAGACTAATTCTGGAGAGGGTAAAAATTTTAAATTACAGAATAAAAATAAAACTCATACAACTACTCAAAATACAAATAAAGTTGATATGGGACCGATCCTCCTGCGATTTTCTTGCTTTAAAACTTCAGTTTCTTAACTTATAAAATATTCACAGCTTTGTTAAAAAATCAAAATCATGCATGCCGAGGCTTCCAGACTTCAGAAGAAAAAACAATTCCTCTCGGATATAACTTATACACATTGTATAAACTTTGGTATGGTTGGCAAGCCAGTGAACATACAGATAAGAAGGGAAAAAATAATACCCCAATGTCTGTAAAAGCTTTTCCTTGTAGTAGTTCACAGCTTTCATTGAGCTGTGGAATTCAGATTTATTTCTAACCTCTCTGAAAAGGCTCTCTGGTGAGATATCTGTTAATCTGAACAGACTGGGAAAAAATTCCTAGAAGATATTTTTAATGAGGCATACATAAGAAGCCTAAGCTGAACAGAATATTAAAAGAACGGCATAATTCTAATGATCTTGGGGCATGTGGGTGTGTTTTCTATAATTTTCAGGCCAGTAAAGTTTCCTGTAGTGGTCTTTTATATCTCCATTTTGATAAGTAAGTGTGTGATTTAATTTTAGGTGCTTTTTATTTATTTCAGGACCCATACATTTACTCAGTCAAATAATGGAAAAAATAAGGGAAGGACCCTAGAGGTAGTTCCATTCTTACTACAGGTGACCCTAAGAAATATACTTTTCAGGAAACATTTTTACTCCAATGAACCAGAAGTCTTAGTCAATATTTTTATAACCTTTGTATTCGTGAAGTGCATTAAAATTAGCTTGATTAGTTACTTGTTTCATCATCTCAGAAGCCTTTTCTCATCAAGATCTGTGATGAGAGATCCACTGATGAAGAGAACCATTCTCAGTTGAGAGATAACATAACTGTATCATCATACAGGTGCATTTATTAGCAAATAGGTGAAGTTGTCTGCTCAGGCTGGTCTTGTAGGGCAGTGGAAGACCAGGGAATAACACTGGTCATTTTGTAGTGTATTGACTCAGTTGCCTGCTTATATGACTCTGTTTTATACATGAATCAACATCATAATTATTAGAAGTGACAATTGCCGATCAATAACTAATTCTCTATTATAAGAGCATAAAAGGATTAATGTTACATAGACTTTACAAAGAGGAAAGGTCATTAAATGATGTATTGGAACAACTATGATAACAGACCAACAAATTAAACCCAACAGAAAAGATCAGCATGTGTTGGATAAATCTAATAAAATCTTATAGTTTATTGATATTCCTCCTCTACTGGGTAGAAATGGCTCTAGGATAAGACAATAAGTAAGCACATGGATCAAAGGGAATTGCCGAAACACAGGTGGAGATCAAGGTGGCCTTGAGTAAAGCTGTAAGCACAGGTTTTGAGAGATCCATCTTTGTCAACATATTATCTTACTTTCAGAATTATTTTCTATAGCTGAACTGTAAAGAAACAAAGTTTTGGGGTTTTTTTCTTTTCGAACTCTGATCAGTGACTTCTGGTAATCATGATTTTAGTGAGTCTCTGGGAAGCCATTTTACTAAGGATATCTTTTTACTCACAGAGAGTTCTTTCTCCTTTAATGATTGCTCTCCTATACACTAGAATGGTCTTCTGTCTTGATTAATTCTTTTAAAATACCTGTGGACATATAAATATATAAACACATAACTTATGAAGACAAAATTGTAGATTAAAAAGGCTCTTTAAAGATTTTGTTTTATACTGAATGTATATTGAGCATAGTAAGTCTAAGAGAGGGTTTATACTAACTGGGCATTTAAGATCAAAAGGAATTCTGCCAGCCATCTGATTCGAAGAACTATTTAAAGATAATAATGATAGTTCCATAAAAATATTAATTACAACATTTATGTTAGAGCAAAAGATAATTAAAAGACCAACATGAATTTGATTACCTAAAAAAGTGATACTTTTGTTTCAAGGAATAATATGCAGCCATTAGCATTTATGTTTGTTAATAAGTATAGTGACCCCAGAAGATACTCCTCACAATAGATTAAGTCAAAGTAAAAAGCAGAACAAACATTGTACATGGCAGCATCTTATATACCTTTCCATGTATTTAAAAATTCTGGGAGGAAATATACCAAAATACCAAAATTGCTAAAAGATTTTGTGTGAATTTTTAATTTTCTTTTCATATTTCTCTGTGTGCTTCAAATTTTTCACAGTAAGAATAATGTTGTTTTAATTAGCCTAAAACAATGACATTTTTACCATGTTGCTATTTGAATGGATTGTTTTAGTGTCTCAGGCACGTGATGCTTATTCTTCAGTGCTTGCGCCCTGTGCCTGGAAAGTTATTTTCCCTCTGCAAGGGCTGGACGCTTTATGTCATTTTACGTATCTGCTCAAACATCACTTTGGCAGTGAAACTTTCCAAAAACACCCTATTCATTGTGCCCCAGCCCATCATTATTATCTTATTATATTGTTTCTTTTTTTCATGGTATTACCAGAAATTATATTATTAACCTATTATTTAATCTAATTATCTATTTGATGTCTGTCTTTTGCATTAGAAACCCAGTCTGTGAGAGTAGCAGGAAAATTTCCAAACTTGTTTATGACTCTCAGCCCCTAGGACCTAGAATTATGTCTGGCAAAAAGGGGGCCTTAGATTCATGTTTATTCAATAAAAAGTGGTGCTCTTAAAAAAATAATCAATATTTTATAATGTGTATGTAATCGTAAGGCGTACTGAGAAGAAAGAAAAGGAACTAACATTAAGGAAACACCTGCTGTGTTTTGGCATTGGTAAAGTGAATTGCATTTTAATTTTAAAGGGGAATATAAGCATTAAGAAACTAGAAATAGGCTCAGAGTCCCTTGCTCAGTGGTTAGAGGGCCGGCCACATACACTGAGGCAGGACCTGGCCCAGCTAACCAACAGTGACAACTGCAACAAAAAAATAGCCGGGAATTGTAGTGGGTGCCTGTAGTTCCAGCTACTTGGGAGGCTCAGGCAAAAGAATCACTTAAGTCCAAGAGTTAGAGGTTGCTGTGAGCTGTGATGTCACTGAACTCTACTGAGGGCAACATAGTGAGACTCAAAAAAAAAGAAAAAAAGAAAGAAAGAAAGAAAAAAGAAACTAGAAATAGAAAAATGAAACAAGGAATCAGGACAGCTTATAAAACAAATGTCAAAAAGTCCTATTCAGCTGCTGGACTTGAGTCACAAATGTCTCTAAGTCAGCGGTCCATCTTTTTGTCTTAGGTCTTTGAAGATCTAATAAAAGTTCTGAAACATTACCTCAGAAAAATACCCAAGCATTTCTGGGTATATACATGAAGCTTTGCTAACAGTTTATACAGTCACAGACCATCAGAAAGATGCATTAATTCCACAATAAAAACTATTTCACTGTTCTGTGTGGTGTTCATAAGATTTAAGATCTATTGAGTTAAAAATCTTCCCCCAAGAAAATGAATTTGTGTCTAAGAAAGAAGCAGAAGTTTCACTTTAGCCACTCATAGAAAAAGCATTTTGTATATATATTCACATTTAGTTATTATTACCCCAAGACAAGGAAGTAGATTTGCAAAGTTTGGAAACTTGCCAACACCGTCATAGAATTTCATGTCAAGTCAAAAGTAAATGTTCTTTCTACTGTAACAGGTTAGTAAATGTTTCATGAAAGGCATGGTATCTGAGCTGTATCTTGAAGAATAGTCATTATAATAAAAATATTGATAATAGCTAGTATTTATTGATCACTTTACAGAGCTAGGTAGTCTACTAAGTGCTTTATACATCTTATTATTTAAAATCCTCCAATACGTAAAGTTTTAGAAAAAGTGAGACTTAGAGATATTCAGTAACTTGCACCATTGAATCATCTAACAAGGGGTAGAGAAGGGTTTCACCTTAGCAAGTCTGGTGCAGTGTTTCTTTGACATTTTATAGTGTTACTTTCCAGGGGGATAAGATTTGAATCATTAGAGAAGAGGTCAGAAGTGGAAAATCATCCCCAGTGGGGGCCGCTATAACATCTGTACGATGTTACTACATGTCGAAAAATACCTAAATAATTTTAAGTGCTAGGAGCAGAAGACCAAAAAAATTATTATTTTCATCATGATTACTTTGAAATTGAGAGGAGAAAGTATCATTTTCTGTGATAAACAAAGGAAGAACTCTAGTAAATGAGGGCTTTATTAAATTTAGGTTTTACATGGATTTATGTATTAGATTTTGGTTGCTTATAAAACGTTTGATTGAGTGACAGCCTTCACAGAACTTTATCTTCTAGTCAAAAGTAAAATTTTCTTTCAGTCAAAGGACAGATTTCCTGGCACCTTTATACATAAGCTGGATATGATGGAAGTGAACTTTCTCATGGGATTTAAAGTGCCTCTAAAAGCTATCAATTGCTACAACCTGTAAAATTTTTCTTCATTGAGTGTCATGATGATATATTCTTTGAACCAGATGTGAAATAAATACATATGTGTCCATCTTCCATCTAGGCAGATAGATCAAGTGCCCTAAAAGTGGTTTCTTCTTCTGAAAAATTATATATAGTGTATTAAGACATAGTTGAAAGAGAGTGGTTAGGGGCAACCTTCATGCACAATGTAATTACAATTTTAATGTCGTTTCATCGCTATATTTCAGCAACACGGTGGAAATAGCACCCAACTATAAATGTTCTTTCATATATTCTGACAAATTTTAAAAATAATAATATTATTAATATTAATGTTAACATTTGCTAACTATTACTGATGCATTATTACATAGTAGGAAATATGTCAACCACTTAAATATATTCTAATTTAATTGACACAATTATGTTACAAGGCCAGCCTAGTATGATCTCCACTTCACAAATGAGATCTGAGACCAGGAGGGAATGTTAGATCCCCCTGGGCCACAGGTTAGAGTTGTAGGAATGGCATTTAGCCCAGATAAGCCTACTTCCAGAACCTTGATTTTTAACTCCTACCATCTTAGCATTGCCATTCAAATTTGAGAAAAGACTTTCTTCATTTAACGTGCATTTAAATTCCAGGAGGAGACTATATAGATGTGGTTATAAAAATATAATGCAGGAGGAACCATTTAGCTTACTTCTGAGAGTACAGTACCTAGGAATATATTTACCTATTGATTGAGTGAAGGAAGTAAGAATTTTTTCTTACTCATCTAAAATGACAGATTATCATAAATTGTAAAATAATTGGTATGCAGCAGCCTTTAATTTCCACAAAGTCAAGAGTCATGCTTCCATTTCTCGTTGACATCTCATTGTGTGTAGTACACTGCCCTGCAGAGGTAAGTGGTCAATAACTACTTGTTGATAGACTTTCCCATTGGGCACCTGTCAATAATATACAGTGTACTTTTAAGACTTAATGAAATTGTACTCTCATACAATACAAGAAATGTGAATCTGTTCTAATATCACATGAAAATCAATATATGTACTCTAATGCCTTGAAAACATCCATTAATTTTTCTCTGCCTTATTTTTTCCACCTGTTTATTGAAGAAAATAATCATTTTTTTAGCAAGATGAAACATGAAGGAGTTTATGTTTGATAATTGCTCTGAAAATGCTTACTTGGTGCTTACCCTTCAGCAATTATGTAGCTTATAAAACCTTTATTATATTCTCTTGATTCTAGTTTTCTTTTTTATTATATATTTTAAATATGGAGACATTAAGGCTGTCCATTAAAGTTGCTCTGTATATTAATGGATAACCTACCTGGTTTGACTGTGCTCATGATAGCTTCCAGGTAGGCATAATTCAGTCGAGGAGACCTGGATTCCCCTATCTTGTGCCGTATTAGTACTCTCTCTGTAACTCAAACTCTCTGTCCTTAATTTCCTCACTGATATAATGTAGAAGTTGAAGTTGAAGGAAATGATTGCTAAGGTTCTTCATAGACTCATATTCTCTAATACTATTACATATTATATACTATATATATGCGATATTATTACATATAGTAAATATACTCTATATTTTCACAGTATTGCTCTGATTTGAATTCCTTTTTACTATGGTCCCCCCTTTAAAATAATTTGTGTATTCATTTGCAAATTTGGGGTTTAGTAGCAGAGGTATAATTTAGTATGCTGTAAGGGACACGTCAAATATAGGATGCCATCTCCAGAGAAAGATGTTTTCAATATGGTTTGTTTTAAAACTTATTACCTATGGTTTATATCCTCCATCTTGTTTATATAATTATTTATGGATACATCATTACAAAATTCTTTCAGAAGTCAAAGAATCTATTTTATGCAGTATCATAAATATTTGTGCTTGTTCAGAAATTTTTTCAATTTCCAGAACATACTAAATTATATAATTTCAGAAAGATCTATAGTTTTAGAGTGGAAAGAAACTTGTGGATCACCTAAATCCATGTTTTATAGGAAGTAGAGAAATTGAGGCTTAAGGAAATTAGCAAATTGGCCAAGATCACACATAGGTGTTCACTGATACAACATGTAAGAATTGAGATCTGCTAACTCTTGGTCCAGTATTCCTTCTTCCACTTCTCCACTCCAGATATATAATAATGCTCATGATTTGCAGCCCTGGTACATGCACATTTAGGATTACTATGACTTCTTGAAGGATTGACCTTTAGAGCACTACAGAATGTCCCTCCTAGTCTCTAAGTGTTGGTGTTTTTTTACTCTGAACTCTTGCCTAATATTAATATGGCTGTTTATGTTTGTCCTTGAAATATTTGGGGAACATAAATGAAAATAAAATGTCCTAATAGTGCAGAAAATCTCTCTATGAAGAGAAAAGAGAAATAAAAGAGTTTTATTATTGAATAAGCATTAAACCAGAATACGATGCCCAATACAGGCAATCTGCTAAAGAAATTGCAAAGAGAAAAAGAAATTCTACTCTTTTGTATAGCCAGACAGATAGGATCCATTACTAAATGTTTTTAGGATACATGATAAGTAATCCTCAGATAAAAGGACTTGATGTGTGTCACACAGTTCATCTTAAATTTAGCTGAAAGTTGGGATAACAATCTGTATTTACTAATTGCCTTTATCCAAAGGAAAAATCAACTTCTCATGTCTTTACTAAGGGAGGCAGTATTTGCAACCCCGCTGAGGAAATTAGGCTCCTACCCTTTCAAGGAAACTGAGAGATAAGGGGGGCTATCTTCTTTTAGTTCACATGTAAGATAGGTGGCTTCCAGTTCCTTGAGAAATTAGTTTCCTGATTTTTAAACATGACAAGAGGCTTATTCACTCTGAAAAGATTTACAGAGGCCAGTCTTGCGGTAGTTCATTTCTATAATCCTAGCACTCTGGGAGGCGAAGGCAGGTGGATTGCTTGAGCTCAGGTGTTCTAGACCAGCCTGAGCAAGAGAAAGATGCCATCTGTACTAAAAATAGAAAAAACAGCTAGACATTGTGGCTGGTGCCTGTAGTGGTGGCCTACTTGAGAGGCTGAGGCCAGGGGATTGCTTGAGCCCAAGAGTTTGAGCTTGCTGTAAGCTAAGACATGACAGCACTCTACCCAGGGTGACAGAGTGAGACTCTGCCTCAATCAACAAACAAATAAATAAATAAATAAAACATTTATTAATTTCAGCTCCAAAGGGAAGAGAAAGAATTCACAATCTTGTTTTTTAAAGTAAATTCTCTAAGGGCAAAAAAGTCCATTTCCCTTTTCACATAAAGGAAAGTTCCATCTTTACTGTTTAAAATTTTGATTTGTCCTCATAGAATAGGAGAGAATACCCTATTTCTGCCAGATGGAGGTCAAGTCCAGGTTCCCTACTTACACTACTTTAATACCTCATGGGGAGAGTTCCTCCTTACTACTGGAGCTGGGGTTATTTACTGCTTCCCATCTGCTAGGCCTCCTTTGGCACTGCCTGAATGGGGAGCAGAAGAGATGCTGCAGCACTGCCAATTAGGAGCATAAGTGAAGCAGTCTGTGTGGCTGGCAGGGAATGGACATCTCACTCCTTGCTTGGTCTTCTATAGCATAACTGGTGGAGGGTTGTGGTGCTTTATGACAGTTTCTAGAAGGTAGAAGCCTAGACTGCCCATTTAGCCTCTGCTGGCATGAGGAGGGATGGGGGACACAGGTTTATCTGTGGTATTTGACTAGAGTACAGCAGTTATTGTCTAAACATTGTCTGCCCTACAAAGCTACCCCCTTACGCTAGGAAACAAAACTGTTAGGGCTCTTTTGTCTGTACCTGTTGGGTTCCGGGATTACTTGTTTCTTCAGGTCCAAATTGATATATGAGGCGAAAAGAAAATACCCAGGGAACTCACCACTGTGTTAAGATTCCTAGCCAGTCTGCCTGCTCACCTCCTTTTGGAATCTTGTTTGTTTTGTATACAGGGTGTAGGATTGTTAATTGTATTTGGGAGAAGTATGGAAAAGTGCATATGTCTACTTTATCCTCCTAAGAGAAGTCTCTGTTGCCTGTTCTGAAAATGGTGACATGGAGGTCACTGTTTGACATGAGAACTTGAACAACATTCCTAACCTCCACAAATCCCGAAGCCACTTTTTCTAATCTCTCAATTGTGAGGTCCATGAGGACAAGGGATGGAAATTTTGTAGACTTTTAGGCAATTTTCAATCCTTTGGTGTTGGTGAGAAAGCAAAACATTTTCTTGTCTTTTATAGTCCGGATTTGCATTTCGGAGAATGAGAGCAAAAGTAAGGGATGGTAAGGCGGCACCCAGATGTTACCCCTCCCATCAGAATATGTGCAGCACGCTGGCGGAAAACTTAAGATAATTATTTGATCAAAGACAAAATGCCCCCTTTTGTTTGATTAAAATTGCCTATACCTTCTGTCACTTCAAGGAAGAATTTTAATGGATTTCTTTTTTAAAATAGAAAACGTCAAGTTGATGGGGAAGAAATTTTACTTCTAACTAAAAGAATGATAACTCATTTCTTTTCTTTAATGAGAAGGGTAAGTAAAAATAATTATTCATGCATACTTGCCATCTCATTAAGCATTGATATAAAATTTTCTGCAATAAAACTCAAGTGGTTTTCTTTCTTTCTTTTTTTTTTTTTTTTTGCAAGGTTGGGCATTAGGAGGTTTATTATTTCCATTAGGCTGTGGAATTTGATTATTCAATCAACCCACTTCAGTCCAGAAAAAATTTCTTAAGGCCCATTAATTTAAGGAAACTTCTTTGTAAAGTGCATGATTGTAAAAAGAAAAGAAAAAATTTAAAGACTGTTCTGATTGCTTTCCTTCTGCTAGTTTTATTCTATATTTTAAATAATACTTGTTGCAATTCACTTGCCATAAGCACATTATGTATAATTCCAGCTATGATTATTCTAGAAACTTGAATAATAAAGATTAATATGCTGATCCAAACTCAATTAGTAGTCAGAAGATATAAAATAAATTTCCTTTTCAGCATATAAAAGTATATTTTCATCAGAAGAAGTGTACAGTTCTAGATTTAATTACTTTGGGTTTTGGGTAAAATTCTTACGATTTTCTCATAAAAATAGCCACATGAACCAAAATGAATTTAGGAATATATAATACATATATTGAATGTTATATGCTAAAAAAAGATTTTCCAGGGTAAAAATAGCACTTTATTTCCTATTTTTTTAATTAAATTATAGCATAGCTATGTACATTAATGCAATCATGGGGTACAGTGTGGTGTTTTCATACACAATTTGAAATACTCTCATCAAACTAGCTAATGTAGCCTTCAAGTCATTTTCTTAGCTATTGTGTTAAGACATTCATACTCTGCTTTTAGAAAGATTCACTTGTACCCTTGTAAGATAAACCATAGAGGTGACCCCACCAATCACCCTCCCTTCACCCATCCACCGCCCTCCCCTCCCTTCTCCCTCCCCTCTCCCCATATTCTAAGGCTATAATTAGGTTACAGCTTTCCTATGAAAGTTATACATTAGTCTCATAATAGGGCTGTGTACATTGGTTACTTTTCCTTCCATTCTTGAGATACTTTGCTAAGAAGGACATTTTCCAGCTCCATCGGATTTTTTCCCTGCCAGGTGTGGTTACTCACATCTGTAATCCTAGCTCTCTGGGAGGCCAAGGTTGGAGGATCCCTTCAGTTCAGGAGTTATAGAGCAGCCTGAGAAGAGTGAGACCCCATTTCTACTAAAATAGAAAAAAAAATAGCCCAGTGTTATGGAGGGTGCCATTAGTCCCTGCTACTTGGTATGCTGAGGTAGGAGGATCCCTTGAACCCAGGAGTTGGAGGTTTCTATGAGCTAGGCTGACACCACAACCCTCCAGCCTGGGCAAGAGAGTGAGACTCTGTCTCAAAAAAAAAAGAAAAGTTTTGTCCCACAAATCATGTAGCTAAATATATGACTATACACATTTCTCTGTATGCCTATGGAGAGGGTAAGAGAATATTGTTCTAAAGGGAGCATATTTTGTGGTAGCTTGAGAAAGCCCACTGGTCCTTTCACAGATGGCTGAGATTAGTAATAACTTCAAGTTTCAGATTCCAAAAGTTGATTGAGGCCTGATCTCTAAGTCCAGTTCATTTATAAACTTTGCTATTTCTTAACACTTGCAAAGTTAAATGAGAAACCTACCTTAAAAGACTACTTGATAAATCAACACAGGAAATTTTAATAAGCACTAAATGGAAATGGTTCTGCGGATCAATCTCATACGTATTCTACTGTTCTGTAATAATAACTATCATTCAATCTTTCCTTCTTAATTAAGGCAGGCTTTTGCATGTGTGTGGATTAAATGACTGCCCATAGGATTCGATATTTGGAAGTGCCGTTTCTTTTCTCCCAGATATCTCCCTAATGGCAATGATACCATGCTAGATGTACATAAGTTTCTGACAATTTGACTTAAAACTGTAATGGCCTTTGTAATGTTACAGATTTTTCAGATAGGAAAGGAATAATATATTTAGCTTCCCTAACCCACTGTAGCTTCAATTCATATAGTTAATTTATCTATCACTTATTAGAGGGAATAGGATAGATACAGTGATTTTAGGATAATATACATGTTATTCATATCGATGAAAATATAACACTTATGTATTTTATAATTTCATATTGTCTCTTATGAGAAATATATGCCCTTAATTTAGATCTTGATGGTGGAGTCATGGAAGACTAAAAGGGCTAAAAGACTAAAAAGATTATCCAGGTTTGGATAATCATAGGGTATTATTTCCTGTATCTTGAGTGACTAGTTAATCGTCACAATAATGGAGTTGACATGGCACCTTCTTTCCAGATGCTTGGTCTCATTCGGATGTGGAAACTGAAAGGTCAAACCCATAGAAGCAAAGAGTAGACTGGTGGTTGGCAGGGGCTGGGGTGAGAGGGAATAGGGCGATGTGGGTTCAAGGGTACATAATTTCAGCTAACCAGAATGAAGAAGTTCTGGAGATCTATTACACTGAATAGTCACTGTAATTACTATTTATTGTATACTTGAAAATTGTCAAGATGTAGATCTTAAATCTTCTCACCACAAAAAAAGGAATCATGTGAGGTGATGGCTATGTCAGTTATGATCATTCCACAGTCAAACCCTTATAGTGTACACTATAAATATACATATAAATATTTATCAATTATACCTTAATAAATCTCTGGGAGAAAATAAGTTTACTTTTCAGCTCTTTAAATATCAGGAGTTCAGTGGATGATACTGAGATTAGATCCACAGGCGGCCTGCAGACTGACCCATATCCCTAAGGACTATATAAACCTTTAAAAACCCTGTTTAGTTCTAAAACTTTGTGAGAAATTGGCTTTGTAAGTGGTACTTACTAATGTCAATTGTAATTTAAATTGCTTTTTTATGATAAAAAAAATATTGAAGTGCCACCCTCACTATTCTTGGGTAACTTTGCATTCTCTCAGCTCTGGAAGAGCCTTAGGTTGAATCTCCATCACACTGCTCTCCTTGCTACAGGTGACTGTTACCTCTTCCGGTCTTGGATTAGACATTGCCTCTTCCGGGAGGCAAGTCTGATATCCTGAAACTTGGTTAGGTGTCCCCTGATGTACTGTCCTTTGTCACAGATTCTGTGGTTTCTTCTGTCACAGCTGTACTATCTGGTTACTTAGCCAACTCCCCAAATACACTGGAATCTTCTTGAGAGAAGGCACAGCATAGAATTCACAGTTCTATCCCCCGAGTTTAGCAGCATTTAGAGTTATTGAACTTTATGTAAGCATTCAATAAATGTTGAATTATTATACCTTTCATATGTATCAGTTTTTTTCCCACTCACTTCCATAGTTTTATTCATCTCTGGAATCAGAGCCTGGATAACCTCTTTCCCCATCCTGAGTATTCACATCACTTTATTTCTTGAGGGTATTTTTACAGAACAGCAATAATTGTTTCCAACTCAGGAAAGCACAGACTTTCCATACCACACCTGATTCCCCAACTTTCTGAAGGTTGTCTTTGTACAAACAGGACACCACAGTACCTGAAATTCATGGTTTTGTAGCTACCTGCCATGAAGTCAAGGAGATAACTCAAAATTTTCAAAATGATTGATCCATGAAGATAGTTAAGCTGGATGAGCAAAGTCCTAACATGAATGATTTGCTGTAAAATAATGACTCTTAGTCAGACAATTAAAGAAATTTGTAAGGGACATGTTGGGTCATGTCATCCAGCTTATTTTTCAGTTCTCCCTCTTTCTCACACACACACACACACACACACACACACACACACACACTCTCTTCTTTCTCCCTTCCACCCATCCTTCAGCATATCTTCCATTTTACTTCCTTTCTTAGGCTTTGAGTCAGAGAAATTAAAGAAAAAAATCCCATGTTCAAGACTATTTTCTTCTATGTAGTAGGAAAAACAAGCATGAAAATTATAACGATGATAGCAGGAGTATATTATGTATACCTCACTTTAATGGAAGCAAAAACAAGAGACTGAGAAGACATTTTTATGGGAGAGAGAAACACAGAAAGCTTCATGGAGATAGTAGTTAAGTCTTGAAGGGTAAGTTGGCATTCTTTGTTTGCAGTTTTTGGCCAGGACTAGGTTTGAACCTACCCCCTTCAGCATATGGGGCTGGTGCCCCGTTCCTTTGAGCCACAGGCGCCCCTCTAAATTGTCATTCTTCAGGTAGGCTAGAGATGTAGCTAAGCTTTAGCAATCCAGAGAACAGAAGCGGAAACAACCACTCCTGCTATTCATATTCTGAATTTAGCCTTGCAGGTTGATTAAATTCTTTTGAATTTAAATTTTCTTTTTTTAAAATGTTCAATTAGCTATATTCAGAATGTATTCCAATGGACTACCTTTTTGTGGTCTTGGCCAGATTATGAGAATAAGCCATTTGAAATGTAATTGATCTGTGCTTTTAGATTTTGGAGGAACTCCTGGCCTTATGTAAACACAGCATGAAGTTATTTCTGTAAATTCATTTAGTATCAATTTCCAGAGTGACAGAAGATTACCATGCTGGAAAGATACTTCATTTGGTGGTGATCCATTGTGAATACTTAAACATTTTGAAATTCACAATGGCCATTTGTTTTAGCCAAAGGAACCAACTTTCATTGTTAACACCTTCTATATTTAACGAGTTTTAAAAGCCATCTCATTATTCCTATTTTTATGTTTTGTACTCCTGTTGAAATTGAATACATTTGTCTGCTTATGGTCAGCTTTATAATTTTATGTGAAGTTGTTAAATGACTTGTTTTTGTATTATTACTTTGCCCATTTCTAGTTTAGTACATTTTTCTTATTGATTTATAAGAATGCTTTAAGTATAAAAGGTATTTGTTATTTTGTTCTTCATAAACATTAAAATATTTTCTCAGTCTTTCAATCTACTTGTTCTGTTAGTGTGCTTTATTTCACCATTTAGAAATTTTAATTTTCACTTCATTTATAACTATGTGTTTTCCTTTAGATTGCCATTGCTTTGAACATATACAGTAATTTGAGGAAATTGACATCTTTAAATATTTTTTAAATATTCAGCCTTATTTATGTAGGAACATAATGTGTCACTATAATTATTATTATTTTTTTAAAAATCCCATAATAATATTAACTGAATTAATACATAGTTATATCATTTTTTCTTATTCTTTTCATTCTCTGCTTTCCTTTCCTGCTCCTTTTTCGGCTCCACAAATATGGACCTTCAAAAACTTCCATATTTAATACATTTTGATTTGATTTTTATATATGGAAAGAAGAGTCTACTTTCATTCTTCTCCATATGTGTAATGAGTTTTCCCAGCATTATTTACTGCAGAAACTATCCCCAATGTATGCCTTGGTGCCCTTGTCAGAAGGGAGTTGGCTATAAATGTGTGGATGTATTTCTGAATCCTCCTGTCTTTTCTGTTGGTCTATGTGTAGCCAGTACCATACTGTTTGGGTGACTATACTTTTGTAGTAAATTTTGAAGTCAGGTAGTGTGATGCTTCCAGTTTTGTTTTTATTTCCAGGATTTGCTTTTGTGATTTCATGCACATTTTAGGGTTTTTTGTTTGTTGTTTGTTTGTTTTCTATTTCTGTGAAGAATGTTTTAGGTATATTGATAGGGATTAAAAAGTAGACCTCATGAGATAGAGAGTAGATTAGTGGCCAGCAAGGGTAGCAGGGATAGGAGGAGGGGGAGAGGTTGATTAATGAGCGCAAAAATATGCATAGAAGAAGTAAGGCTAAGTTTTAATGTTCAGTATGGTGACTATGAATAACGATAACATTGTATATTATAAAATTGCTAGAAGAGAATTTGCATGTTTTCAGCATAAAGAAAAGATAAATGTTTGAGGTGATGAATATCCCAATTACCTTGAATTTGATTATTGTACATTATATGAATTCATGAAAGTAGCATGTGTATCCCCCATGCATCCATAAAAAATTAAACTTCTGTCTTTGGTTTCTTATAATCTCTGTGATTGTCCTGCCTGATCTTTCCTAGAAATTACAGGAACCACCTGATTGTAGATGAGTTCCACATTTACACATTGACCCAGATGCTATAATTACTTGGGCTTTCTCTATCAGACATCTTGGCACTCCAAACTCAAAGTATCTGGGACCAAACTTGTTATATTACTTCCAACAAAAACTCAGACTATTGACTTCCACATTTTGGGTGTGGTATTATGACATGCATCCAAATTCAGAAATTAGAACCAGCTTTGTTTTTTCTCTTTACCTATGCAATCTCCAGCCATATCTTGCAGCATTAAGCTTTATGAAGATTCCCAGATCCATCCCCTTGTTCTCACCTTCTTGATTTCACAGCCACCACCATAGTCTGTGATCGCCTCACCTTTTATCTGGATTATTTCATTGGCTTTTAAACCAGTCATCTTGTTTCTTTTTTTTTTTTGTAGAGACAGAGTCTCACTTTTTCACCCTCGGCAGAGTGCAGTGAAGTCACAGCTCACAGCAACCTACAACTCCTGGGTTTAGGTGATTCTTCTGCCTCAGCTTCCCAAGTAGCTGGGACCACAGGTACCCACCACAATGCCTGGCTATTTTTTGTTGCAGTTTGGCCGGGGCTGGGTTTGAACCCGCCACCCTCAGTATATGGGGCTGGCGCCCTACTCGCTGAGCCACAGGCGCCTCCCCAGTCATCTTGTTTCCATTGTTCACTTTATATCCTAATCAGCCTTATAACCATATTATTAACCTTTCTGCCAGTGAACACTGATTCAGTGTTATGATTTGAACATGTCTGCTCCAAACTTCAACCATTGAAGAATAACTGACCATGTGATGGTATTAAGAGGTGAGGCTTTTAAGGGGTGATTACATCATGAGGACACCTTCCCTTGTGAAGAGGAGTAAAGATCTTATTTAAAAAAGGCTTCGTGCAGGGTGTGGCTGTCTTTCTCTTCTTGCTTTTCTGCCATGTGAGGCTACAGAGTTACTCCCCTCAGAGGATTCAATACAGCATCATCTTGGAAGCAGAAGAATGTCTTCCCTGGACCACTTCACCTGCTGAAGCCTTCATCTTGGACTTCTCAGCCTCCAGAACTATGTAAAAACACATTTTGGGTTTTTTTTTTTAAATAAATTACCCGATATCAAGTACTTTTTTATAGCAGCACAAATGGATTAGATCATTTCATATCTCCTCTACTCACAAACCTTCAATGATCTATAATGGTCATATGCCTGACTGAGCACAAGTTCTTCAATTTAGAAGGCAAAACACTCTTGCTCCAATTTCCTTTCCATCTTTTTCAGGTGATTCTCCTTTTCAAGTCATGACACTGTGCTGCAGTAGGACTATTCCTGTTGTCTAGGAATATCTGGTAATTTTATTCCTCTGCCCAGCTTGGTCGTACTCCAGCTGTTGTCTAGAGTACCACCTTTCCCACCTGTGCATTGCGACGCAAACCTTCATTAAAGCTGTATGCTGTTTGCTTTCACATACCTTAATATCATGGTAGGATTTGAATATAAAGCTGTTTATATGCTTAACTTATCTCCATTTCTAGGCTTTTCAGCTCCTTAAAGGCTAAAATTGATCTTACTTATCTCTTTGTGTATTTTGTGCACATTGGGAGTTATCTAAATATTTATTAAAACACATTAAATAGGTTCAGTTATCCCAGGAATAGCCTGAGGTTTAGACTAAGAAACAAATGCCCAATATTGATTGGATTCAAAAGGTGACTTGGTTAAAAAAGGACCCAAGGTAATGTTGATTTCTTCATTTTTTCCCTTACCAAACTCAAGTTTTAATTTAAGGTGAGCAGCTGGGAACCTCTGATTATAAAATGCTGCATGCCCATGGGTTTTATATAGTTATATGAGTTATTTGTTAGAAATGCATTAGTACACCTAGGTATTTGATTCAAAAGCTGTGATTTATGAGTTAGACTGGAATTTTTATAGGAACAATGTCATATAATACCTGAAAATGTCATTTATTTTCATGCACTATTGAAATTATACTTATACCAAGTTACAGCAATATTTAAAAAGTAATATTCTGTGCTTCCTCACATTTGCCACATTTTTATCACAGCAGAATTGAATTCAAATTTACTGAATAGGAAACATTTCTTCTGCAAAATGTTACAGTTGAATAATTAATCAAATGAGAAAAATGTTCAGGTATATATTTTTGTCTTCTTTTATTCTATAAATTTCATTTTTATTTCTAAAATGGACATATTAATATGCCTGGGTTTTCCCTTTTGAGTGGGATTCATAACATCTCAAAACTAAACAAAAAGTAATATAGATGCAATTTTCTGATCAATGTTGGGGGGCTGGTTATCCAAAATTGATTTAGACTGGAATAATCAAAGGTAGAAGTGCTTAAATTAAGAAGAAAATCTGAGGAAAACTTTACTGTAATCTGTAGTAAGAGAACAATATACAGCTTAAAATAGTAGTGGATAACTGGGTCTTTTGGTGTGAATGTTAAATATTATAAAATTGAACTGAAGAAAGCACCTCTTAACTCTGTAGGAATGATCAGGGATTTGTCTGGGACATTATCTTCATCTTTTATATGTTGTAAAAGAAAGACTTAATATCCACTAAGCATTGAGTATCTCAGTTCCATCCTTTGTCAGGAAATAGCTGCAACACACATTATTTGCATTTTTAAATTCAGACTAATAATTGAAAATTTTAAGATATCCCTTCATTGCTAGTAATTTTTTAAATTGCCTGATTATTTTTAATGATTACAAACCACAGAATCATGTGCTTTCTTCCAGTGTGAGATCTGACCCTCACACTTCTCCCCCCTCCATTAGTATTAGCAAATGTATTGTTTATTATGTATTTATCATGTGCAACATGATGTTTTGAAGCATATAGGATTAAATCTAGCTAAGTAACAAAAACATCACCTTACCTAGTCATCATTCTGGTAAGAACATTTAAACTTCATTAAATTTGCTTTTTTTGAGAGAGAGAGTCTTACTCTGTCACCCTGGTTAGAGTATCATGGTGTCATAAGCTCACAGCAATCTCAAACTCCTGAGCTCAAGCAATTCTCTTGCCACAGCCTCCCAAGTATCTGGGACTACAGACTACAGGCATGGGCCAACATGCCTGAATAGTTTTTCTAATTTTAGTAGAGACAAGTCTCAGTCTTGCTCAGGTCTGGAGCTCCTGTCCTCAAGTAATCCACCCACCTCTGCCTCCCAGAGTGCTAAGATGATAGGTATGAGCCACTGTGCCTGGCCATTGTTTGCATTTTTCAAGAACACAGTATACTATCACTAACTATAGTCAGCATATTGTACAACAGATCTCTTGAGTTTATTCCTCCTAACTGTACTTATATATCCTTTGACCAACATCTCCATTTGATTCAGGATTTTTGTTTGTTTGTTTGTTTGTTTGTTTCACTTTGGGGATGTAGGTGTTACATGCTCACTTTGCTTGCTTGTTTTGCAATAGCGGTGTATATCTGGCATGGAGTCAGTAGTATCTACATTTCAACTTCCCTGGAAGCCAATGGTGGGCATTTATGAGGCGGCTGGGGATTTTATAAGTCAGAGCTCTGGGTTTTAGGTTTCTTGTAGAACTGAACAATGTGAACTGACCTACATGACAAATGAACTGATAACCAACAAACCAAATGAGTAAATTCACAATAAAGGATCCTTTTTTAGTTAATCCGAAAAATCTGAAAAGTTCAACTCTTTTTAAGCCATATTCAGAGCCTTTAGTCAAAGATATTTCTGAATAAATCTAAATAACAATAGTTATTTTTAACGATAGATAAAAAAAATCCATGTGGCATTTTATTCATTTTTTTGAACAGACATATATAAGTTCTTGGTACCCAAGAGGTTTTTGGGGGTTTTATTGTTCGTTTTTCTTTGTTTCCACGAAACAAACTAACTTTTATGTGATGGTAGATAAATAGGGGGATAGCAAATGGAAATCTTAAAAACCAGTATTATACTTTTTAAAGAGATTTGTAGTTATTGAAGTTAGAAAATGTTTTCTTATACAAAGTCCAGTTTCTTTCCTAAGAAACTCTCTCTTGGTATTTATTTACAGGGTGATTTGTTCCAGGTCTCCCTGCAGATCCTGTAATCTTAGATACTCTGGTCCCTTATGTAACATGTGTCCTATGATGCACATACCCCCATCCACTTTAATAATCCCTGTACTACTTATAATGCCCAATAAAATTCAAATGATATATAAATAGTTGTTATAATGTGTTGATTGTTTAGGGAATAATGATAAGCAAAATAAGTCTGTACATGTCCAGGATGCACACAACCATGGGAGACCTAACATATGCAGGGGTCCTCAAACTTTTTAAACAGGGGGCCAGCTCACTGTCCCTCAGACCATTGGAGGGCTGGACTGCAGGCCCCGGGATGAGTCGGCTGCTAAGCAGGACAGGCAGTGGCAGCGAAAACACCCGGCAGGCCGGATAAATGTCCTAGGTGGGCTGCATGTGGCCCGTAGGCCGTAGTTTGAGGATGCCTGATACATAGTATATATCTGAAACAAAGTAACATTTTTCTGGAATTATTTTTCCAAATGTTTTTGATCTTCAGTTGATGCATAATCCTCAAGTATAGAAACCATAGATACGGAGGACCATCAATACTTAGAATTTTTAATATTTCAATCATCATTATGAATCTCCAAGAGAAAAATATAGGTTGTGGCATTTTATAATCTCATTAGTCTGTGAAAATCTCTTTGCACAGACTATATAGCAGCTCCAGTGTTCTGCAGAGCACCCTTTGTAGAATGCTAGTCTATAACGTGCATAATTAACCATGAGAATTGACAAGAAAAGCCACATATCTAGACTGTGTTTCATGATAGCTTTATGAAGGAAGTTAAATTGATTTGCCAAAACAGAACCTTAATATAATCTCGATAAAAGATCTATGTGACAGACATTGTGTAGGAAAATTATAATTTAAGGAATACGTATTCACATTGCCTCCAACCAGAGAAATAAATATACTGACAATTTGACGGCAATAATATGAAATTTTACTTGGCATTATTCTTGCTATTTATGAGACCTTAAAAAAGAACCCCAAAATAAGGAATCAGGCAGGCATATCTATCATTTTGAAATATAAGGCGGGGTAACTGAACAAGGAGACCCAAATTAAACACTGGTTTTTACACAGGCTAAAGAAAAAGCAAGAAAGGAGAAAGCAGCTGGTGCTTCTGAATGTAAACCTTCTTGCAAGCAAAGATTATTTCTTTCTAGTTCCTTCTATCTGCTGAAGCCCTGCAAGGGTGTCTGCCACATAAAAGATATCCATACAATGTTTCTGAACTACTTCAGTAGAATTTGGAGAATTGTCAGGGAATAGTTGATAGAATAGGTCTGCTAGAGGGTTAGTAGCCCTTGGGTCACATCCTCCTCGCTCTCTCTGCAGAAGCTAGTCTTTGGGAAATAAGGACATTAGAAGATGATTCTAAAGAAAATGTTTTAGAAAAGAAAATTTCAAAGACTTTTATAATAGTGACTTTTGTACGGTGATGTTTGTTCATACAGGAAGAAAAAAACATGAAAACTAATCTGTGCATTAGGGTAGGAACAAGACTACTATGATTAGAAAACATGTACAAACGTACCAAAATCTTTTTTTTTCTTTGTTTGTTTATTTGAACCCTGTTTTTGTGTTTCTTTTTTCAACCTGAAAACTTCTTTTAAGATTCCTTAACAGCATATTACCTGAGAGGCTCTAGCTATTTCATTTATATTTGGCATCTGTTAACTTAAAGAAATTACCTAATTAATTTTACTGGGATTTCTTATTTCAGAAGTTCACTCAAAGCAAGGTATTGTGATTTTTTTTAAAAGGCCTATACAAAAAATATACTATTCCATCAAATTACATACACTATACATAATAACAATATTACATATACCAGAGATGCCAAAAATTATATACACCTTTTAAGAGATCTTGTTGGAAGTAAAACTGATCATTTCCTGTATAAATTTCAGGTAAAATGGATAGGTGTAGCATATGTAGGTACACTTGAGCTTCAGTTCACTTTCAAAAAGTAATACATAGATAACATCTCTTAAACTGTGTGTATGTATTTTTGGCACCCTCTGTAGTATATATACACTTTATGTAAATGTATATATTATAAGTTCAGTGACATTAGAACTTATGATTTGTGTAACTGTATTAATAAATGTCTATTCCTTGCCCTCATTTATCTAAAAACAGCATATTGTAGTTTTTTATACAATTTTTTCTTTAGATAATGTGAAGCATATTGGAATAAAAATTGAAATTCTCTAGACACAAGATAATAAAGTTTAACATATCTGAGTACAAAAAAATCTTTTTTCTTTCATATTATGAGAAAAACTTAATTTATTGATCCATTTATTAGAATAAATGGTGTTTTTTAAAAGTGACAAACTATAAAATGCAACAATTTCAGTAACGAACTAAAGTGAGCCATTTTAGTTCTAAGAAACATTGCTGCCAGTGGGAGTCCTTGCTGTGTTTTATTATAGTAAAATAAATAAAAATTAAAATTAAAATATCCCTGGCGGTGCCTGTGGCTCAAAGGAGTAGGGCACCAGCCCCATATGCTGAAGGTAGTGGGTTCAAACCTGGCCCCAGCCAAAAACTGCAAAAAAAATAAAAAAAAAAAATCCCATAGATAATGTACAAATTCTATGAAGATAAATATTTAACTATGCATAATTTTTAGTTTGCATTCTGAATTCACATGATTGTGCTTCCTCTGCAATTTCTGGTCAGTAAAATTTCATCTGTAGTGATATTTAGGTTGTCCATACAACAATACAACTAAAGAAAGACATTTTCCAAGGCAATCACCATTGCAATTACCATTTCTATAGTGATGGATATCTAAGTGAGTTATGTTACATGTTCTTTTTTCCACCCTTTTGTTATTTAAGTACAGTAGAACCTCTGCAAGTTGATGACTCAATGGACTGTAACAAATTGGTCAACACATGAAGGTGGTCAACATAATTAATTTTCATTGAGTACATGTGGTAATTGTCTGGTCTCCTCTGAAAGGAGGTCAACTATGGATGTACTACTGTACCTTATAGCCCTTCTTTACTGACAAACCCTTCTTCCGTATTACTGAAACTGAGAACTTCAGAAATCCCCAGCAAAATTCCAAATTTTGTTTGTAAAGCTTCAAAATGTCATCTTCATAGAAAATGTCATCTGCAGAATCCTGAATTAGAAAATCTACCTATGGGTTATGGACTATGGGGCCACATTTATTTATTTTGACTATTATGGATGTAAGAAATCATTCTAAAATAAAGTTGGCATTTTTGCATTCTGCTCACCTGGCAGTTTAACAGCCTGCCCTGTGTACTGCTGCTTGAATTAAGGATTTGCTATCACATTTTCCAGCTTGGTTCTCCCAATCTTAACACAACAGACAGCAGGAATGTCAACTGAAGAAGTGCGAAAAGAGAAAAAGATAAGTAATGTATTCACTTTTATGGGCGATTTTAAACACCATGCCATTGAGCACATTTCTCTGAATGGCTCTCACAGATTCTAGTGTTCGCTTCTTTTCTCTTTCTTGGCATTACATGAAGCCTTTTTGCTTCACGTATGACTTTCGGTTTGATTTAATCCTTCTTTTTCTGCCTCCTGACAGGTGCACAGAATGCATTAGCAAGAGAGATATCATAATTGAAATCAATACCGTGCCTATGAAGAGTGTTTGTATGATGAGCTCTGATCCTGTGTATTTTATACACTGCCATAACCATGTGACGTAATGGATTAGACACCTCCAGCAATTCAGTTCACATACGTGCACACACATGCAAACCAACGCTAGACTAACATTGCTAATATACTGAATTTATTGTGTAGCTCTTTGGCTGACCACTTGTTTGATTAAATTGAACACTTCAATACATAAAAAGAAGATATTGCCTTGTTTTTCCAGGTCAAAAGATGTGATTCAAGCACGTTCTAACTTTCATATACGTAGAAGCGTACATTTCAAACTAAAACTACTATTTGCATAGTATTTTTACATCTGTTAATAATTATTGATTCTTGAATTTTTTTATGGTCATCATCACCTGCCATATTTTCCTACACTAATTCATAAGACGAGCTTTTCCCAACATTTTTTCCCTCTACCATGTACTAATCTTTCAAGTACAAAGTCTGAGGTCGTATAGATGTGGGGTAAAGAGGGAAGACGACCTCTCTGTGGTTTATTTTCCTCTATAAAATGTGGGATTCTGAGAGAGTGCTTTATTATTGGATACCACAGTGATATAACCTACCTCTGAAATTGTTTTCTGGCTTTTGGGAATATCCTCATCTTCTAGCATCCTGGCCCCGATAACAGACAAGTAGCAATATCAGCCACAGTGAGGATATTACTATGTTGCTTGCAGCCAAGAAACCATGAAGAGAATTCTGATCTTTCCTATAGCAGCAAGGATTAAAATTCCCCCTATCATTGAAAACACAGAAGGGCTGTGCAGAACACACTATTCAATCCCTCTGGTGCTCACATTTAAACTCACATTTTAGAGTCTTGGAGTATATCCTTCCTGTGTGGTTATAATTAAATTACATTTTACAGAAAGGTTGGGAGAATGAGCTGATTTGTTTTCATTTTGAGATAAGTATGTTTCCCACTGGAGCTCTGGATTCCCCAAACAGAGTGGAGTATGCTCATGCCATTGGCCCTACAGAAGGAGAATGTGTTTTCACATGTATTTAAACAATTATAACCTACAGCCTTTTTGTTTACTTTGCATATAAAAGAGCTACATTAATGACTGACATCCTTTTATTAGTATTCTCCAAAGACCTCATTCTAGAGTTGCACCTCTCTGGGCTCATAGTATATTCTATGGGCTGATGGGAAGGGAAATGAAGAAATGGGCCAAACATTCCTATAGTACCACCTTCTTACTATCTCAGATGCAGTAGGAAGGCACCCAGGGGACTTTTCTGAGACAAGCTCTAAGGTTTTCTCTGGAGAAAATGGAGTTCAACAGTTAGGATGAAACAAATTTTCTTTGAGTAGGCAAAAGAATCCTTTAGTGTATTTTCAAGTGTAGACATGACTCTACAGATTGATACAAGATCCTTGGGAATAGAGACAGGTATTAACAAATGTCTGGAATTGACTGCCTTGGGTATCTGCACAATGTCAACCATGGTCAGCTGTCAGGAGAGTAGATATCCAGATAAAGAATGTCATGGTCCACCAGAAAGTTTTATTTCATTGCTTTTATGCATACAACTATAAAGGATTTCTTATTCAAAGGTTTATTCTACTTACTATCAAAGATGATGACATACTTTAAAAGATTCTTTCATTAGCATTTAGGCTCTTTATAACCTAATATTAAAATTGCATCCTCCTATCTAATATCTCAAAGTTCTTTTGAAGTTAAGAAAAATAATTTATTTTTTATTCAATTTTCTCATATTACCTAAGATACAATGTCAAACACAGTCTTTCTAATTTTCATGAGCACTTTTTAAATGTTGCCTAAAAGTAAAACTTTATCCATTCTTTTTCTTTATAGCCATTGAGGGTTGAATTAAGGCATATTACATGCTTAGTAAGTAACTGATAGTTGAAAACAATGCAAGCTAGAGGACAGGTATTTACTTTTCATTAAAAAAAATTCACCCCACCGTGTTAATAGTAAGTTTCAAAAAAACTATTCCTTAGAGGTAAATGAATCTCACACTAACATAAAATGTTTAAAATAAATGTGTAATTTAGAGAATTATTTACAATGTGTAGTGATTCCTAGAGTGTTTTTTTGACTTAGTATTTCATAAGTGACTATTTATAAACTGAGTTAGGTAATAATTTTACCTTTATTGACTGATAGAAGAGAAAAATTGCTGTTTATTACACAAATGGCCTCTGCTTCCTTAGCCCAACAATAACCAAAAGCATGACCCATGAAGAAAAGAATGTATGTGTTTTTTAATAAGTCACTATTCTATTCCTAGTTGCTATATAGATACTCAGAAAGCCAGGCAAAAGAAAGGCATGCTGATTTATTTCATTTTTTGTGCTTATCTGTTTATTTTCCTGAAATTGTTTGATCACTCTGGCTTTTCATTTTCCATAGCTTTGTGGCTGCATGAACTATTTCTAAAGATTGGCTCAATATATCAGAATGCCATCTCTCCTGCCTTGTTAAACTTCTTCTAGAAAAACACAGGAGTTCCTAAATAACTATACTTGCTTCCTCCTTTATTGAAGCTTCTCCAACAAATTGAACTCCCTAGGAACTTTCAAATAATGAGGATGACTAATGTTTATGTAGGTTTGAAGGCCTTCATATATTTTGAAGTGTCCAAGATTAGAATCTGTTGAAGTGGGTAATAAGAAAAACGTGCAGGCTATGCTTTGCTTGAGAATGTTACTGCAAAAGACAGCTTTGCATACAGTTCAGATTCAGGGCAACCATGAAAGAAAAATATTATGGAATGAATTTTAATCCTCTGTATATTTGCTTTGCATAATTGTGAGTGTCTAACTGCATGTATATGTGTGTATGTTAGGATCAACTATGAAATAGGGAGGGGAAGGGAGAAAAGAATAAAATAAGTAAGAAAGGAAAGAATTCTCCTTGAATTAATATTTGCTCAATTTGCTCATTTCTGAGAGGATAGGAGAATGGATGGGAGAGAAAAAGAGAGAATATGAATCACAGGAATACGCATGGCCTATCCTGAGAATTCAACCCTCTCTGACTTCTTTAAAGGAATACAAGAAAAGAGATTGCAGAATATGGTTCTAATGTTGTAGAAAACATAGCTCCCATAACTCTTTGCCAATCATTATCTCAAGCAGAGATGAATCAAATTAACAACTGCTTGGTATTGTGGTGAAGAATGAAGAGAAAAGCCTAGTCACAAGAGAAACAAACAAATTTCCTCCCTCAGGTTTGACAATTCCATAAAGACCTTGGAAATATTTCTTCACAATTATTGTATATATTTCACTCCCTGAGTGATAAACCCTTTGAGAGGTGCTCTAGAGGTAAGAGTGATTTATATTCAAACTCAAGAGCAGGAAAGAAATTGCCTTTAAACTCAAAAAACAGGGATAGGAATGACATTTTTCTTGGTAAATCCAAGTAATCTAGGATATGATTACTAACCAATAAATAATTGACCCTGATGGACTGTAGTAATAATTGCAACAGCTTGAGTAAGGCACATGATTGAAGTCTGAATATCTTCACTCGTTTTCATTTTTTAAAAAAGTTTCTAGTTGGCTTTTGATCAAGGAGATAGAGGTGTGTTTAAAACAGGAAATTCAGAATGCTTATGAAATTATACATTTTCTCAGTTAACTTACCTGAGATATACAAGCAGGTGCATCATGGGAGAATCTCCTCATTCAGAGTTTGCATATGAATGGCACTTCTAGGCTGGATTTCAGTCCTTGGCTCTAACACGACCTTCCTGATAGACTTTCTGGGGATGATACTTCTTTTTTGGTTATATGATCTTTAGCCTTAAATGTGGACTACCTGTCTAACTAGACAGAAGTCTCATGAAGAATTAATATTAAAACATACTATTTCTCCAAATATAACAAAATACTCACAGAAGTAATCAGTATCAAGAACATAGGTGTGGATTTAACATTCATAAGTCTCTACTAATTTTATAGGTATGAGCTCTCTTTCCTATACAATTTTTACATAGGTGTGGAAGTTTGTAATTCAGTCAAATTAGGTATATATACAGCTCCTTATGGTAATTTTTCAGAAGAACAACAAAACTTGATATGCATTACAATAGCACAATAACAGTAAGTATTGCCTCTTTCTCCCAAATCATAATTTATATAAATAGCATCTATTAAAAAGAAAGCCAAGTCATTCCTTATTTTTTATTCTTAAATCTATGTTTTCTACATATTAACATTTATCATATTAAATGGATAGAATTCAATAATAGAAAACAGAACAATTCCCAATTATTCTATTAGGTTCACTTCACAAATCTGTGGTCTAAGGACTACTAAAGCATGGAGAAATTATTTGGTATTTTTGTCTTAAGCTTTATACATTTGTTTAAAATCTGCTGAACCAACGCCTTAAGTAATTGAAATACATGGCTGGAACTATAGTCATCTTCAGGAATCCACATCCTTAAAAATTAGGGAAACAGTGAAAAAACTAGACCTTCAGGTCAATGAGAATTACTCATGGCAGAAAGAACATGGAGATTTGGGGGCGGGCTGGGGGGAATGCCTTTAAAGGGTAAAGGAAATTCATTCAGGATTTCTTTTTATTTGCATTAAAATGGCTTTAGAATATACTAACTGGAGAGTCTTTTGAATTATTTATGCTTCTAACCCTAGAGCTAAGGAGTTTAGTTGGTGGAACTTTTTATTTTCATGTGAGTTTTCACAGCTTGTCTTCCATGATTATAAGCCTGGAAGGGTGAATCTACTTTCTTATCTGTTGAAATAAAATATAAATACGCTGAGATAGTTTTTCATTTACTGAAATATTTCCAGTACCTAGTTAATCACACCTTACCATTGCCTCGTTCCACCATATTTCTGCAATCTTCTAGAACAGTTCTGTTTTCCTTTTTATGATGTACTGTGATGCACTCTGTAAACATAGGAAATTTATTAACTATATATTTGCAGGGGCCAAGACCCATGGAGTCCTGAAGGTTAGTGGAAAATCACTGACGTGAGGAAGAGTGATTAATAGGAGAAAAGGCATACAAATTTATTTCACGTGTGTACACAGGAGCCTTCAGAATGAGGACCCAAAGATTCAGGAAAATTGTCCATTTTTATGCTTAGGTTCAAAAAAGTATGAACAGTTATGTGGAAATATGATTAGAGAAAAAGGATATGATCTAATGCTAATAGACTGAGCAGAGAAACCCAGAATACTTGTCTGACTACAGCGTCTTGATCTCTCTGAATGTGCATCCTTTCCTTCTGGGTGTGGGGCAGAAGCCTTTCTGGATGAGGGTCTCACAACATATAATCAGATAAGGTAGACCAGATCATTTCTTTGTGGTCCATTTTTACAGATAATATTTTTAAGTTGTATACCTGGATTTGGATTCTATGATCTGCCTTGAGGAAGAAGAATTCTACTTTCTATGGCTAGGCTTGGGAACAATGGAACGAAATAACAGGACAGCGGAAGGTCAGAGAAAAACTTTCACTTGTGTGGCTGCTTCTTAGGTCTTTATTTTGGGGTACTGTTTTCTGAGCCCCAACATACTTACACTTGAATTTCCTCAAAGACACAGATAGTTTTATCTTTTCAACCTACCTTAAGGTTGACCCAGAGTTCAAAATGTTTTTATTAAATTGAACTATTATTAAAGGTGAGTTTATTTTTATACTTTGGTTAAAACAAATCCACGCATCAGAAAACAAAAATTCTTTTTAAGACCATTAGACAATAGATCCTTATTTTTTATTTCAGGAAATATAGCTACAGAGTAACAACAGGGTCCGGAGACCAATTGCAGCATGAACAGAAATTCCCAAAGGAAATGAAAGCTAGGAGCTAGTGAGACATGTTGTTAAGATTTATGTGTGCAGGGCAGATGAAAACGACAGAGGTAGAAAGAATGGTGACGGGGATGTGCAAGTCTAACAGAATGTTTTTAGCACCTAACCTAGGTATCACATCAGTTATTCAATATATGTTTTATGTATAAAAACATCTAATATATTAAAACTACAGCTAATGTCATTAAAGAATGTTTACAGAGTGAATAAATAAAATCATAAGAACATGCTATAAGAAAAATCAGGATAGAACATGGGAGATTGGCAGCACAATTTTATAACTACTTCCAAGACTATACGTGTATAAGCTTATGACAAGTATTTTTTCTGTCTGGGATAAATAGAATAGGAAGAAATATGGCATATGGAACACAGGTGTTTATCTTTACTCTCTCCTGAAACTTCCTTAAATTGGCTATACAGGAACAGATCCAGAGAGGACAAAAAGGAGAGAGTTAAATGTGAGCAGAAAAGGGATGTCAATAAAACTATGGGGAATGGAGAGCAGATGGCCAAGTGGTAAGGGCCTCTCAGAGCAGAGAAATGGGAAGTCTAAATGCCTGTAGAAGGAGAAACACGTGTGCGGTGAGATCAGTAAACCTGTAGATCCCCAAATGCTCAGAAATTAGAATATCGCACGCTTGAAGGTCTGATAAGCAGTTATAGTCCCAGGAGTCTTAAGCCAACCAAAATTGTTACAAGAGGTTTATTTTCTATAGAAATTAAGTAAGGAAAGCTCTGTACTCCTGGGAACCAGATACAATAAAATGTAAGTATCATCTTGAACTCAGGGAAAGAGAATGAAAGGGAGTCTTCCCAACCCAATATGCAACTCTCTTCCCCGAGTTAGCAGGACCTGCACCCCAATTTTGCATAAGGCTTATAATTACATTTTTCTTAATTATCAGAGTGGAGAATTACAATTGCCTGAAGAAACAGACACAATAAATTAAAAATATACACCATAAGATATATCATCATGGAATATTTTAAACAAATTTAACAAAATATTAGGATTTGTATCAATATATTAAGTTGCATATGATTCCCCCTTTGGGGAGAGGTTGGAGAATATTGTTTTTGCCCCTAAGGCTCATGGTGACTCTTAAAGTCAAAATTGAACATTGTAAATATGAAAGTCTCCTTTAATTGTATTTGAAATATAAACTGGCAATTGTACATTTATAAAATCTACATGTCGTTAGGAACAATTGTAAGGATTCTACATTAGTTTTTACAAAAAGCAAACGAGCAGCAAAATAATGGACACTGGTCCAGTACTTGCATAAAAGCAGCTGTATTCTAAGATGGGCTTGGAAATTAAGTTCAGTTGGTGATATTCACATCAGCCAAAAACCAGATTTCAAATTTCCAATCTACTTATTCATACATGCACAGAAATATTGCTTGAGCCCTGGGAGGACATAGGGAACAGCCAAGTTTCATTAAAAAAAAAAAAACTTAAGTTTCCCATTCAGTTCTTAAATATTGGCAGACACTGAAATCTATTTTTGGATTTAAGCATAGCTAATTATTTCTAGGCATAGCACCAAAAGCTTATGTCTTCAGATTCAGCAGTTCCCAAAACTTGTTTCTGGACTTTTCTCTTGGGCTGTTATAGGTCATAGTGTAGTGCTGAAAAACACAGTATAAACTTCTGATAGGGGGTACCTCTTTTAGCTTTTAATGAATCAGGATAGGTAGTGGAGAAAGAGGAAGATTATTCAAAAATAAGAGAATATTTTTGTTATTAGGTATCAGAAGTGACAGGAGAAAGGTTTTTTCTCCTATGAGGAATTTATTGATTAGTATTGGATTTTATTTTCAAGATCAATGCCTTGTCGTTGTAAGTAATCAAACAGGTCCTTAAGAAACAAAATTTGAGGAAATATTTCTAAATGCTTCGATTAGTCTGTCTAGCAAACCTTGCAAATCTGTTAATTTAGGTTAAGTAACTGAAAATTGTGAAATTGGTATTTTTAGACTCCTCAATAATATTAAACAATTTTAATCTTTTTAACAGACTGGGATTACCCCAACTGGTGGTATTTACAACTCGAAAATGTATTCCATTTGACTTGAACTCCAGAGACAACCTGAAAGCACTTTTACTTTGAATAGCAATTATTTACAGAAGATCATATTAAAAATAACCATATTTAAAGTGAAAAATAATCACAGGAGTACTATCAATAAAAACAAATGCATAATACATGGAACCCAAATCGGACTCTATGATTAAACATTTACTTTGTTGTGGTATCATTTTTTAACTATTTTACACCTTTAATAGTAGAAATGAGGAAATTGGAGAAATGTAATTATCTGCACCCCAAATGGTACACACAATGTGACCAAAGTTGATTAATATCCATGGTCAAAAATGGAATCAAATCTTAATATGAGTAAAAACTGTCCAAATGTACAGAAACAGTTTGTGATAACTATGTTGGCAGAAATGAATAATTAAGCCATTGATTCATTCGGTTATAATCTGTAAGGTATTTCAACTAGAAAATATAGGATCCCTTGCAAGAAGTTTTTAGAAGATATTAGGTTATATCCTTATGATGCTTCATAATAGAGAATAATTCTCTAGTGACTAGAACAGTGGTACTCAACCTTCCTAATTCTGCGGCCCTTTAACACAGTTCCTGTGGGTTGTGGCCCACAGGTTGAGAACTGCTGAACTAGAATATTCCTGTTATGAAAATGAATGATTATCTACCTGGTCAGCATTGGATAAATAACTGCCACTTTCCCTCTATGTTTCTCTTCTAGTTGAACAATTTTCATTTAATACTTAGGTACTGAGTGTCTAAATGTGATGTTCAAGGTAGGAAAGGCTGTTGTCTTAAAATAGTGAGCATTCTAGTTAGAAATGGTAGAAAACTGGAGTGGTAATCGGCTGAGTAGGTTTGTTCCATGTAGTGATGAATGTTAGGAAGGAATACATTTGCTGCTGATGATGATATGATCAAGGGTAATGGACTGGGGTAGGTTAAGGAAGGCATCTCTGTAGATGTGACATTTGAGTTAACATCTGGGGGACAGGAGGAGCTAGATGTGAATATGTAGAGAAAGGAATTCTAGGTTAAGGAAACAGCAAACACAGGTACATGTTGGAAAAGTAAACATTTGGATGAGAACATACATTCTGGAATCTCCAAATGACATTATCAGGCTAAGTCAAACTGCGCTGGAGCAGAAATGTTTCTGAATGTCTGCTATTGAGTTAAGGTGCCTAAATGTGATGTCAGCCCCTGAAGTGTACAGACAGGACCTCAGTCGTTTTTATATCCTTCACTTCCTAGAATAGGGGCTAGTGTAGATTTTGGATATGGAACTCAACACATGTTGTTGAATTCACATGAACAGTCACGTATTAAGACTGTTTTTTGTTTGTTTGTTTACAATTCAGCAGCGGTATCCTTTCACAAAATTGTGCAGACACAGTCTTAGTGAGACCATCCTACGTTTGGCTGGTAACTGGTTTTAACACTAACTAATACACATCCTCCAAACTAAAAAAGAAAAAGTTCACTTTTATTAAACCTAAACCCCACTTAATTTGATGTCTAGTGGAAGAGAGAATTAATTCTCTTCATGGAACATAGTACCCACCTGTCACCTGAAACAATTCTTCAGAATTTCTAAAGACATTCTGATTGCCAATTCTAACAGCCTCTTCTCTGTTTCAGGTAAACAGTGAGTTCCGTGGTATAATTTACAAAGGTAACAGTTAAAGCCACATGTATACATATACATGAAAAAAGCAGTTAATATTAAAAACATAAATTATCCTAGGAAGAATTACATTTTAAGTAGGCAACTAATCCAAATGATGTTTGGATGAAGCAAATCTTGATCCAGGTTCTGGAACCAAGGGGAAGCCACTCAATGTCACTCCGATATGTGGGCCACGTGCAAGATGTGCCTAGGGCACTGCTTTGCCCCACTACTATGTGATGAGAAATGTAGCTTACAAGTCACTTAGCATGACTAGAATAAGTAACCATGGGACAATAATGGAATAGACAATACAAAATCAGTGGAAGAGTATACAGATACAGTTTGAGAAAGAGCATCACTATTTTACAATTTAACTGGGTAGGTCATTCTGTTACCTACCTGAAATATAAAAATAATATATGTTTAATAAGATAACTAATAACTGTATCTTTCCACAAGAAACCTACAGAATTTTCAAAGTGATTCACGAGGAATTCATAAAGTAAAATAATATTGTGTGTATGTGTACACACATGCATATATATGCATACATACATAAAGAGAGGTTCTGGTGTGGATACAAATATAAAGGATGCCTGCGAAAACAAAACTCAGTGGAAAATATTTGTTATGGTGACATTATAATCTGGCTTTGAGTATCCTGGAAGCCAGTACTGAATGGTATTCTTCACATAACTGGCCCCTTATGAAATTTAGTAAAGAAAATATTCAGTATCAAAGAAGTTTTAAAAAGATTATATATACTGTGGCTTTTTCTTCTGAGATTCAGAATGTACAGTAGAATAGTAAAGTCTCTGAGGAACCACAGGAAAATAATTTTGTGCTTGTTTTTTAGCCCATTTTTCCCAAGCATATTGACCATTAATTTATTTTTATTTGTTTATATGCATTAAATCCCCATGAAACAGTGTTCTACTGAACACCCTGGGACCCTGAAGCTTAATATTTTCAGTTTTCAGGAAGCTCATAACAAGTGCTATGTTCTAATTGTAACATTTTGTGATGCCTATATACATATATTTGTTATTCCATGTTAATACTTTATATTATATGGCATTTTTTCTTGATTTGTTAATTATTTTATTATTGTCTTTTTTTTTTTTTTTTTAGAGACAGAGTCCTACTTTATTGCCCCCAGTAGAGTGCTGTGGCGTCACAGTTCACAGCAACCTCCAGCACTTGGGCTTAGGCAATTCTCTTGCCTCAGCCTCCTGAGTAGCTGGGACTACAGGTGCCTGCCACAAAGCCCAGCTATTTTTTTGTTGCACTTTGGCTGGGGCCAGGTTTGACCCACCACCCTTATTAGATGGGGCCAGTGCCCTACCCACTGAGCCAGAGGTGCCGCCCAATTATTGTCTTATTTTTATAATACATATTTTCTCTGAGTCCATTCCCATTCTTTATGGAAAATTCAGCAAGCTATCAATTAATAAAGTAACGCTAATCACAATTCAGCAAGGACTCTTTGGTTTTCAGAGTACTTCCAAGTATCATTCTAAGTGCCTCATCTGCAAGTGTCCCCCTCCTGCAGAGCCTAAACTCGGAAGAGATCCTGCTCTTTGTAATGGCCTGACAGAGAAGGCACCACAGTTATTACTTTCACACTTCTTGGCTGGACTCTATTTTTATGCTTCCAAACCAAATGGATGCTTCTTCCCTTGACTCAGCAAATTCTCTCTATAGAATTTATCACAAGAAAATAATACTTGGCAACAATATCAAAGCATTGTCTAGAAAAGTGAACATTAGGAATAAACTGAAAGTATTCATGATGCCTGAACACATTTAAATACTATGCTGTCCTATAAAATAATCATGTACAAGAAAATTAATGTCATATCATTTAGTGCACTGCATATTATTATTTAATATAGCCTCAATTCTAATAGGTGGAAGACTGCCCATTTTATTCTAATTTTGGAGAGTAGAATTACATCCTGCCTTTTGTTTCTCTAGTTATCTGTTTCTTTAGTTAATGTTTAACTATTGAGTATCTACAAGGTTCTAAGTCAGCTGTTCTCAACCTGTGTGGGTCGTGACCCCATTGGGGGTCACCTGCATATCAGATATTTACATTACAATTCATAACAGTAGCAAAATTACAGTTATGAAGTAGCAACAGAAATAATTTTAGGGTTGAGGGTCACCACAACATGAGGAACTGTATTAAAGGGTCGTGGTATTGGAAAGGTTGAGAACCACTGTTCTAGTGCTGAAGTATGCACTAAGGTTACAGCACTGAGCAAAGCAAAGCCCCTGCCTTACAGAATTTACATTTTATACACAAAGAGAATACACTATTTTTTCCAATAAAAATTGATTAGGAATTATTTCTAATGCATCCTATGGTCTGTTTACTGGAATCTGGATATAAAATATAGTCAATTTGTGCCATGACTCAAGATGCACAGAACATGATAGCATTTACTGAGCACTTACTTTCTGCTAGTTGCATTCCCTATGTCCCTTCCAACCTAGTGAGACAGATAAGCCTATTTTATATTTGTGAAAATAAAGACTTCCAAAGTTTAGATAACTTGTTCAACATTATACATTAATGAACAGTGAAGTCACCAGAGTTCTGCATTGAAAGCCCCTCTTTAGTATAGTTTAATTTGGGTTTTCTTTTTTCCTATACAATATATGTGCCTATCTAGGAAATGTTAATGTAAGCCTTTTTGGTGGGAAAATAAAGAAGCAGGGCAACCACTTCCCAGAAAGAATTTCCACTCTAAAAATTAATATGGAAGCTTTTGCTTCCAAGTCTTTACAGTAGCTCTTAACAATGAGTTAACTAATAACCTCTGCATTAAAATTTCCAGGTGTGTTTGTTAAAAATGCAGTCTGCTGGTTGTCACCGATTCAAACTTAAGAGAGTTTTATGGATTGAATTGTTTCTACTTAGAAATTCAAACCTTGAAATACTCCCAGTTCCCTGAAATATGACTTTACTGAGAAATAGGATCATCACAAATATAATTAGTTAAGCTGAGATACAGCTTAACTGATACTGGAATATAGGCCTCAATGACCATGACTAGTGTCCTATACAAAGGGGAAGTTTGAACACACACACACACACACACACACACACACGGGAAGAAGGTCACATGTACATGAAGGCTGACATCTCCAAACCCAGGAACACCCCCAGATTGCCTGCAAACCTCCAAACCAAGGGAAGCATGGAACAGATTCTCATGGTCCTCAGAAGGGCTCAATCCTGCCAATGCCTTTATTTTTAATTGTTAGTGGCCAGGATTGTGAGATAATAAATTTCTGTTGCTTAAGCCATTTACTTCATGGTACCTTGTTACCACAGCCTGATCAAACTGAGAGACAGGAATCTGCGTCTTAAGCTAAGATTCTTGATGATTATGATGAACACTAATGAACGAGAGCAACTCATGAAATGCAGGATAGCAGGCATAGCACTAACTGCTGGAGCAGTGGGCACCTTTAGTATAAGACCTTCTGTTAAGGTAATAGGGGAGGAACCAAAGGGACTAGAGACAAAGGAGCTCAGCAACCAAAGGCAACCTGGCTCAAACTGCACCATTTTCTCCTTAGAAAAGGAAAAAGGGCCTCAGAGTTTTCATCTCAAAGCAGTATGATTTTGAATCAAAGAAACAATAGGGGGAAAAAAAGTAGGAAAAAAAAAAAAAAGCTAGTCTCCCAACCTAGTTGCTAAAGTTAGTAAGCAAATCTGGGTTCTTGCACAGTGATTTATTTATTTAATAAAAAAATGTGATTTCTTTGTAGAGTCACATTAGTATTTAAATACATAGAAATTGGTCCATTGTTTTTTAACTGAAGTCACTTTGAATAGCTTTGGCTTTATTTTCCAGCATTTCATCACTGGATTTTAAAAATGCTGGTATTATTCTGTGTGTAGAAATTTATAGTAGAAAATAGATGCTTAGAGGGTACTTATTTATGTATCACATCTTTATATATAAAACAGCCCTAGTGCAATTAAAACATTAAACACACATAAAGATTTTTATCAAGAATGTCTTGTATAACATGAGTCATATCTTTGCAACCAATACATCCTGATTAAATACTAAATTTTCAGAAGTAATTTAGAAGTATGTTTTAAACTGTATGAAAATGGTTGGTATCTCTTTGGGAGAACTATCTCCACTTCGGGAACACCATTACTCTAACCTACATGACCTAGTTTTCTTTTTATGCAATAAAGATGCCACCTCAGATAAAGACTATGTGATCTATCTTAAAAACATGAAGTCTTGTTTTTACTCCCAAATTTAGAGACCTTTTTTCCCACCTAAAAGGAATAGAATGATAAAGCTGAGGAGGGGAATGTTTGAGAAGTTGTTAAGCCCAACTCAAACCTAGGCACCTACACTGTCTTTTGCTTAAAATAACTCTACATGGAAAGTTGCTTTTCTCAGTCACTCTATTGCAGTTAAAACCATTATTGACAGACACTCCATTAGCTTAAACATCGATTGCATTGCAAAGCCCATACTAGCTCATAATAGTGCTACCTGTGAGCTTGGAGTTCCTTTTTCTTTCACAAATTCCCTTTTGTGAAGAGAGGGTTTTGTTGTCATTGTTTGTATGTTTATTTTATTTTATTTTTTATTGAATGGTAACTATGTACATTAATACACTTCTGGGGTACAGTGTGGGGTTTTCACATGCAATCCGAAATACTTCCATCAAACTGATCAACACAGCCTTCATGTCATTTTCTCAGTTATA
>CAUYQV010010902.1:0-17945 GCA_963574575.1 Galagoides demidoff | reverse complement strand
CAGAAATAACCTCAAAAAGCTTGCTGAGATTTTTTTTTAATTGAATGGTAACTATGTACATTAATGCACTTCGGGGGTACAGTGTGGGGTTTTCACATGCAATCTGAAATACTTCCATCAAACGGGTCAACACAGCCTTCATGTCATTTTCTCAGTTATAGTTTTAAAACGTTCTGATTCTACTGTAGCACTTTACTTTTTCTATGTAGTTTGTGGTAGGGGTGTAACTTCATTGTTTCACATGTGAATATTTAGTTTTCTGAGCACCGTTTACTGACAAGAATATTCTTTCCCTAGTGAATGCTCTGGACATTCTTGTAAAACAATCAACCATGGATTATAAATGTATGGGTTTGTTTCTGGACTCTCCATTCTATTACATATGTCTGTTCTTATGAAAGTACCACACTGTTTTGATTTGATTACTTTAGCTTTGTAGTAAGTTTTGAAATTTACAAGTCTTCTACTTTTTTCTTCATTTTCGAAATTGTTATTAAGGTTCCTTTGCAATTCCATATGCATTTCAGAATCTGCTGTTTCAACTTGCAAAAAAGATCATTGAGATTTTGATAGGGCTTCATTAAATCTGCAGATCAATTTGGTCATTGTTACCATTTTAACAATATTAAGTCTTCCAATCCAGGAGAATAGAATGTTTTTCCATTTATTTATGTCTTATTTGATTTCTTTTAGCTGAGATTTATAGTTTTCTGTGTAAAAACCTTATACCACTTAGTTACATTTATTCCTAGGTATTTCATTCTTTTTGATGCAATTTTAAATGGAATTATTTTTAATTTTCTTTTCAGATTGTTTGTTGCAATTGTAGAAATATAGTTGCATCTTGTATCTTGATCTTGTGTTCTGACCTTTACTAAATTTATGAGCTTGAATAGTATTTTTGAGGATGGTTTAGGATTTTCTTTACATAAAATCATGCCATATGGGACTAAAGATAGTTATACTCTTCCTTTTTAATTTGGATGCTTCTTACCTATTTCTTCTTGCCTGATTGCTCTGGTTGAATCATCAGTACAATGTGGATGAAATTGAGCATCCCTGTCTTTTTTCCTCATTAGAGGGGGAAATCTTTCAAATGTAATGTTTTATCCATATTATAGCACATTTCAGTACCCTTTTTTATTGTTTGGGATTATTGAGGGTACAAAGACTTATGTTACACTGGTTGTGTTTGTTAGGTAGAGTCCCTCTTATAATTGTGTCATTTCAGTACCTTTTTATGGCTGAATAATATTTTATTTTAGGGACATAACACATTTTGTTTATCCATTCATCAGTTGATTGACATTTAGGCTGTTTCCATTTAGGGGCTGTTCAAAATAATGCTGTGACCATTTGTATACAGGTTTTTGTGTGGACCTATCTTTTCAGTTCTTTTGGGTTATGTATCTAAGAGTGGAATTACTGGATCACGGAGCAGCTCTGTATTAAACTTTTTGAGGAGCTGTCAACTTCTTTGTTGCTAAACTGTATCATTTTTCCAGTAGCAGTTTCTAAGGGTTCTAATTTCTCCACATCACACTCCTGTCTTTTTTGTTGTAACCATCCTAATGGGTGTAAAGTGGTACCTTATTCTGGTTTTGATTTAAATTTCTCTAATTACTAATAAATGGGGTGGAGCATCTTTCCAGGTGATTATTGGTCATTTATATATCATCTTGGGAGAAATGTCTATTTAAGTACTTTTCCATTTTTAAATTGGATTTTTGTATTATTGAGTTGTAAGTTTCTTTATATATTCTGGATACTAGACCCTTACCCTGATATGGAATTTGCACACAATTCCCTCATTCTTTTGGTTATCTTTTACTTTCACAATAGTGTCCTGTGAAGTGCTATAGTTCTAAATTTTGAAGTCTGATTTCTCTCTTTTTTTTTTATTGAATGGTAACTATGTACATTAATGCACTTCTGGGGTACAGTGTGGAGTTTTCATATGCAATCCGAAATACTTCCATCAAACTGATCAACACAGCCTTCATGTCATTTTCTCAGTTATTGTTTTAAAACGTTCTCATTCTACTCTTAGAGAGATTTACTGGTACCCCTGTAAGACAAACCTCAAAAATGGTCCCTCCATTTTGGTCCCTCCCTCCACCCATTCCCCCCTCCCTTCTCCCTCCCTCCTCCCCACATTCCATCACTTTCATTTTACAGAAGAACTCACGGCCTATGGCAGCCAGAGAACTAGTCCAGGTCCCCTAACTAGTAGGATGAGGTGAAGCCGGCATTGAAGCCTAGGTCCTTAAACTCCCTCACTCCAAAACTTGTTCAGTTACTTCACTATATTACCTCTCTGAATAAATGAAGTCTTTGTAGTAATCTACAGTTTAAACTTAAATGTTGACTTGACCTCCATCTTTGCTAATAGTGTGTGGGGGTGTATACAACATCTGTATAGGATTGTAGTCTAGAGACCCCGAGCTACACAAATGGTCATTATTTGTACTTAGATTCAGTGACCTAGGACTACAGTGCTCTTTGGGTTCATGACACTGAAGTTTTTCTTTTCGATGCCCTCTTTTGCTGAGCAGGCAGCCTTTTTTGTGGTCATGTGTGTGCTGTTTGAGGAGTTAGAGAGATGTGTTCCATCCCAGCTCTGACACCATCTAGCATTTTCTTCATCTTCAAATTGGGTATAATAATGTCTACTTCCAAGATGGCAAGGGGTCATGTAGTTGGTGTCTGATGCCGTGTCTGGCAGTAGGAAGTCCCCAGCCAACGGCAGTCGTTATTATTACAGCGTATCGCCGCTGCCAGGAGGCTAAGCATAATTTCTCGCTGCTATCAGTGTTCCTGTTACAGCTGGCTCTCCACTGACTTGTGGAGCCTAATCTGTTTGGGCTTAGAAAACAGTTCCTGTATTGGTAACATAGTGAAATGGACTTGTGCAAGATATTGGCACTTGGATGAGGGTGCGAAGTCAAGCCAGGAACAAAACAGGGTGGAAATGCTGAGAAAACACAGAGAACATTCCAAAGCACAGCCCATGTAGTTGAAACGGAGTCAGGAACGTGACTGGGGCCAGCTCTTGGGGCAGAGCAGGAGATACCAATGGGAAAGCTGACGTCCATGGCTCAGATGGGGTCACTAGCTGACAGGAGCAAATCAGAAAAAGGGTCGCAAGGGCTCAGAGAAGGCAGGCGTCACTGGGAGGACTTCCTGTATATAGCCCGCAGCTGGTGCCAAAGCTCTTTTGGAGGTCTTAAAGTTTTTACACAAGTATGCTGTCATATTTTCTTCAGGTGTAACCCTGCAGGACTACCATCTGGAGTCAAGATACATAGACAGCTTACACGTGCATTTTGTTTGGCTGACTTAGATATCTTTTCTTTACCAATAGATTTCTGGCTAAATGATAGATAAATGAATTTTCTTGACCACCTTTATGTGTTATAAATAGGGCTGCCAGATAAAAAGCAAGTTGCCCAAGTAAATTTGAATTTCAGATAAACAATGAATATTTTTGAGGATAAGTATGTCCTATACATTCTTTTTTTTTAAGACAGACTCTCACTCTGTTGCCCTTGGTTGACAGTTGTGGTGTCATAGCTCATGGCAACCTCAAACTCTTGAGCTCAAGTGATCCTTTCAGCCTCAGCCTCCCAAGTAGCTGGGACTACAGGTGCCCTCCATGTCACTGAGCTAGGTTTTCTATTTTCAGTAGAGATGGGGTCTCAGTCTTGCTCAGTCTGGTCTGGAACTCCTGAGCTCAGGCAAGCCACCCAGCTCAGCCTCCCAGGGTGCTAGGATTACAGATAAGAGCCACTGCACCTGGCCTGCCATGCAATATTTGGAACATATTTATTCTAAAGTTTTAATAATTGTTTATCCAAAATTCAAATTTAACTGGGAATTCTATTTGTTTTTTGTTTTTCTTGTTAAATTTGGAAACCTTATATATGAATGACTACAATAACATGAATAAGAGTTAATAATGCCTGAGTACTTCCAGGAACTGTGGTACTGTTTTAACAGGCACGATTTCACTTAATTTGTATAACAATGAATTAAGACAGTTCTTATTCCTATTTTCCAGTGATGAAATTGGGGCTAGAAAGATTAATTTCTAACAGTTTGCAAATGGCAGAGCTAGAATTCAAACTCAGAGTTGTCTGATTCCAGAGCCTTCACAACACACTTAATATCTTTCTTTTTATTAGTTTAAATCCACACACATACTCTCAGTATGTGGCAGAGAAGGTACAGACACCTGTACTGGCATTCTGTGATATTTGGATTCTGGCTACAATTGTCGTTTATTATACCTTATGGTGTGTTCATAAAACACAGTCATCGCATCTCTCTGGATGTGCTCTTTGATCAAGCAGAGGAATCGTGGTTTTGATTACTCAAGTTCAGACAGGGGTGTTGCTGGGCTTTCTCAGCAGGTGCTAGTAAGCCTGCGCTGTCTGAAGCTGTGCTTAGGGATTCAAAGAAAGGCTTCTGACCACCCTGCCTCTGATGGCGCTCTGTGAATACCTTATAGCAACAACTTCAGTTTCTCATTCATTTTCACTACTTAACCTGGCATTGGGAACTCTGCTGAAGCACACATTATTTTAATGTGGATCGATTGGCTACTTTTCAGGAGGTAACCGTTGCCAATTCTCCCTTGCCATTAAATATTAAGTATAAGAAGTAGATGAGGCTAATAAACCACTTAAGAAAATGAATGTTCTGTTATCATGACACCTAACAATAAACCTCTAAAGCTATGGAGGTGCCCGGCCTTCTTTGTGTTTTGGGACTGGAAAATTTTTGCTTACTTACCACAACTAACCTCTTTTAAATGGTTACTTAATCATTGGAAACCAAGCTGCTGCCATCTAAATGGAAAAACTCTATTGATTTTGAGAGAATATATTATCAACAACCAGAATCGAAAAACTGCAATTTACATTCTCTGTCACCTCTTCTATTGTTACTGACTTCTATTGGCAAAACGCTCGGAACCTGTTTCCTATTAACATGACTAAAGCAATTATATTAAGATGCTTTTAAATAACACCCAGCAACTGCATTGTTTATTGCATTTAACATTAGGAATCTTTGGCAATTCAGGAGCTTCTCATTACATAAGAGATCATTATCTCAAGATATCATAGAAAACATTAGCTCCAAAATATTTTTTGAGACAAGTTGCTTGCAGCTAACGCCTTTAAAAGCAGTTGAACAATGTAATCTACTAAGGAAAGATCGATACTTTTCATCGGTGTGATACATTCATATACGTTTAGAAGATTCTTTCCTACGAAAGTCAATCAGTATTCCAGTTGTCATTCTGTCAATATTTGTTTTCCTTTTCATCAACCACAACAAAAATATGAGATTCATTTCTAGCATTCTGGTTTCACATTTGAAAATATGTGCAACCGACGCATATTATTTTCAACTAATTAAGTCTGGTTGTATAGAAACCTTCACATGACTCATTGGATTTCTCACTTTTCATCTGGATGTTTGGGTTTTATGTCAGCACAGTCACAGCTTGAGTTCACTGTGATAAACTTTGGCAAGATGCAGCTATCTCTCAGATGACGTCAATGTGTTTGAAGGGAAATGAGTGTATTGGTTTCTTTGATGCAAAAATCTGACAGGACCTGAGACAGAAATTGTGAAATGTTCAAAATGAACCATCCAAGTGTAGAGCTGGAGAGCTTATGATACAATAAAAATAATTTCTCAAATTCTTCTGGTACGATATATATTTTTTTTGAGACGGAGTCTCACTATGTCGCCCTCGGTAGCATGCCGTGGTGTCCCAGCTCATGGCAACCTTCAACTCTTGGTCTTAAGCAATTCTCTTGCCTCAGCCTCCCAAGTAGCTGGGACTACAGGCACACCACAATGCCTGGCTATTTTTTTGTTGCAGGTGTCGTTGTTTTGGCTGCCCCGGGCTGGGTTGGAATTCACCACCTTTGATGTTTGTGGCCTGTGCCCTACCCACTGAGCTATGGGTGCCACCCAATTTTTCAGCATTATTATTAGGAGTGTGAGAATACAGTAGTCCTATTATGATCACCTAAAACCTTATAGAATAGTCAACAAACTTCTTAGTGATCATCACTTGCATTCTTCTTAAGGTACATTTTTAAGCTGTCAAGACAATGATGTTTGCAAACTAAAGCACGGTTCATTTAACTTCATTAGGTCAACTTGACATAGTCCAGTACAGAGTAACACTCTTTGAGAACATGTAAGACTTTAAAGAAAAAAATTATTAACAGGTGTCAATGTTGGAAAATCAAAAATAACAAAAAGAAACAACAATGTGAGTTACAAATCAGTACTAGAACACTGTTAGTATTTCCTGAGAGTTCATTATCTTCTCTCTTCTCTGCTTCCTAATTTTTAGCAATATCATTATAAAATTGCAAACTGAGGGACTATAGGTTTTGTGACAGTGTTTAAAGGAACCAGAAAGAAAAAAAGAAAGGATATATAATATTCTAACCTCCTGAAATGATCTTCATTTTTTCAATGCAATGTGTTTACATAAAGAGGTATTAACCCATAAATGAGGTTTATTTTATTTGGAAGGAATTAAATACTTAATTAAAAAATACTTAAAATTCTATAAAAGGGGGCAAATATTTCCACATATTTAACCGCAGATATCTTTATTCTGTGTTTTCATGAAATTAAAATGAATTTTCTCTGACAGCAATTAGCATATCTTTAAAAAATGATTATGAAAAATCTCAAACATACACAGGAGAGAATTGTATAATTACCCCCCAAAGTACCTGTTGTCAACTTCTCTGATTGCCATTGGGTTTGTTCTTTTAACGACTCACCTCTTTCCAGCCTGACATTATATTGTTTCTTCTGTAAATACTTCATTATGAATTTCTAACAGATTAAAACTCTGTAAGAAGCCCGTAATTCTAGCATCACCCCTTAAAAACACTAACAGTGTGTATTGTCAAGTATCCAGTGACGTGTTTGCATTTTTCATTTTTTTTTAGTTTGCTTATTTGAAAAAGGACCAAATAAAGCCTGTACATTGTGATCACTATGTTTCGAAAGATGTAGTATAATTTCTAGAATAAAGATGGCTATGGATTTATTTTCTTTAATAGTGACCTCTCCTTCCTGCTAGTGTAGTTAAGGTAAAACATGTTTTAAGATAGATGTTTTATGTATATAAAACCAAGTAAACTATAAATAAACAGCCAGTTTTCTGATATGTGGGTCTAAGCATTATTTACTAAAAAAACGGTGATTTATTCCTTCCCATTTTTATTTCAAACTTTTTTTATTGGGTACATGTAGATATGTTATACATTTAAATTTTGACATTTGTAGAGTTTGGCCATTGATCTTTAAAAAACAACTTTCAGGTTGAAATACTCCATTAAAGCCATAATCTGTTGCTGTTGATACGTTGTGTGTTCTGCTAATGACGCATCTTCTCCTACTTATATTAAGATCTTCAATTTGTTTAGTCGTTTATCTTGATTATGAATTTAGATTCTTTTTCTGAACCATGGAAACTGAATATAAAACTGAAGAGTATTTATGTACTTTTTTTAGACATAATTTATATAATTAATTATAATTGGTACTGTAGTTGTTAGGGAGAAATCAGTGAAAAGCAAAATAAACCAGCAGTCATTTTATTTACTTATTTCTTATAAAAATAAGAAATCATCATCTGTGATTTTATTCTAGACATGCATTTGATGTTAAAATGCCTTTTGAATGAGTTATTTCTACTCATAAGAACTGACTTTACGTTTTTTCTCCCCGAGTTATTAATTTACACCAGGGCATTAATTATGAATATGCCATTGAAGAGTACTGTATCTTACTAATGATGCTTCCTTGTTTGCTTAGGAGCACAAAAAATGAGACCTGGAGGTAGATAGTACTGCTACTATCACTTAACAGACATCCATTATAGACCAATGGAGAACAGCAAATTTTTTTTTTTTATTTGCTTGCTTTTTATCAAATGCACTAGGCAATGCAAACTATTTCTTCTCCTTTCTGAATAAAAAGGTGCTCCTCATCACCCCGATTCTCCAATAAACATGCAGTTTTGCCTTTGTAAAGGAAGTGCAATTTCAACATATCTTTATTTGAATCGTCTAATATACTTAGCAATTGACGTTGCTGCCATAAACATATTTTCTGTTGCAATTTTGTATAGCAAAAAATACATGGAGAAAGCAGTGATCCATGTTGACATTATACCTCCTTAATGTAACAAGAGATGTCTAAGCAAAGTTCTTGTGGGCACTGGAATTCTTTATCCTAGGAAATCAGCTAATGCTTATATGGCATCTAATAGGTACTAGGCACTGCTGTAAGTATTTTACACACATGAACTTATTTGATCCTCATAGAAACCTTACAGGAAGTAACTATGATGAGGATTTCCATCTTCATAGATGAAGAAACTTAATCAAGTTGTCATTTTAGTTATTTTATTTTGCATTTCTAGAATTTCTTTTTTTTTTTTATTGAATGATAACTATGTACATTAATACACTTCTGGGGTACAGTGTGGGGTTTTCACATGCAATCTGAAATACTTCCATCAAACTCATCAACACAGCCTTCATGTCATTTTCTCAGTTATAGTTTTAAAACATTCTGGTTCTACTCTTAGAGAGTTTCACTTGTACCCCTGTAAGAAATACCTCAAAAATGGTCCCTCCAATCCCCCTCCCTCCACCCACTCCCCCCTCCCTTCTCCCTCTCCCCTCCCCACATTCTCCTTTATTATGAAACTAATTTATACCTTTTATAGGAAAATCTAATTTCTTTTAAGAGTATACTCTTGGTGAAATTTTGTGAAACAGAAAAAAATGTTAATTATCATTATTTATTTAATTTTGCATAACTCCTGATCCCCAAATTGCTTTTATGTTTCTTATGTAAAAACAAAAAGTCTTCATACAGGACTTCTGCATCAAGAAAAGAAGTGTGATTGAATTGTGAGCTGACCCAGCAACATTTTCATGAAATACCATTTTGACTTGAAAAAACAACTGACAATGAAAGTATGACTAATCTAACTTGGGCATTTTCAAGTTTCTCAATAATAAATAAAGGTGAGCCTATTCCTTCAAGAAGAAAACAAGGCAAAGTGACAGGTAATTAAAATCCCACATGAAGTACATTGTTTAAAAATAGTGCCACAGAAGTTGGGTTACATAAGTGTGAAGTCATGAGTCTCGAATGCAACCAATTTCAAGCTTCGCATTGAATAGTTAAAATGGCAAGTCTTAGAAGTACTTTTAGAGAATATAGAATAATAAGGAGTAGAGCACAGAAGGATGAATCTGACTCTACCTTAAGAACAGAAAAACAAAAGTGCTCTGTGGGATGTAAAAATGTAGGTCCTCCACACTAATCTCAGAAGGATTTTTTCTTATATTTAAGTCTCTATTCTTTATGTAGAATATTCTTCTTTACTGAAGTTTTGAAGTTTTCTTAATGCCTACAACAGAGGCATAAGTTTGAAATCCCAGTGTGTGTGAGACGGGGTGAGATAGAGAAAGAGATCAACGTAATTTGACTCATGCTGTGCCTTCTCCCAGACATAGTCACTGCTAACATTCTCCTAAAGAACAGAAAGAATGTTTTACTAATTCTAATAAAGAATATAATAAAGGCTGTACTAAAAACTTAAACATGACATCATCAAAGTGATGACTAATTTTAACTACTGATAATTAGCTAAATTGCAGAAGGAAGTTAGACATAAATCAGACAAATTGCATTGTTATCAATAATCTGTGGGAAGATCAGACACTCTGCGTCTGTGAAGAGACCTTTATTTAAACAACCCAGTGACCACAGAACTATTTTAAAAGGCCATTAAAAACGACATCAACAGATCCCATTTCCCCAAGCTAATTAACAATGAGCAGATAACACTGAATTACATGTCTATGAGACTGTGTCCTAACTTTATAAAGCTGCACTACATGGGTAGATTTAAATCTATCTCAAAAACATTATTTCATAAGCATAAAAGATGGGAAGAGTTATATATTTTTCTTCTCACCTTGAAAAATAGTCCCTATCCCCTCCTCGTATGTTTATCTTGAATCCACGAGCCAAATTGTCAGTGAGGTTGGCTGAACTTGTATTTTAAAAAAGTATTTTCAAAATTAGGCTTTCTTACAAAAACAAATTGGTTTGGTTAATCTACTTGGAACTGGAGGAATGGATTTCTACCAGTAATATCTTCCTAACAGATAATCTAAAGGAGAAATAGTCCAACATAAATAGTAACAGAACTAACAAAAATGAGAACATTCTTAAGCAAGCATAATACTGTTTTCCTGTTAACAGGGGGGACCACAGCTCCCGGAACTGGAAATTGGTCCAAACTAAGATTATTGCTACAGCCTGACAACCATGCAACCTGAGAACATTCAGCTACGCTGGCCTCATATCCCTTATGGACATGCATAAAATACTTTAAAGGTGGTCTATAAAAGTCGGGGGTAGGACAGTGGTTACCAGACTGAGGATGGCAGGAAAAATGGAGAACTTGATCAATGGTATAAAGTTACTATTAGGACCTTCAGGGGGATTTAATTCTGGTATTTTATTGCTCACCAATTTTTTTTCTAAATTGAGAAAAGTTTTCATGCTAGTCTAAAAGATATTCACGCAGTGTTGTATGTGACCTGCTGTCTCACCATTAGGATCTTGAAGCAATGCAAATCAGGCTGGGAGAAAAGGGATGCAAGTGAGAAATACCGATTACGCTTTATTTTATAAGTGGATTTTGAAGCCATGCGAGTATTTTGTATGTTTAAATTATAAAAGTTAAAGCAAAACTATAAAATCATTTCCTAAAAATTAAAAATATACCACGAATGAACCTGTGTTTCAACTTGATAACAAAATCACATAGAGAAAATATTATCTCAATTGATTTTAAAGAACAGTATTTTGATTATGTACCCATAATGAGATACCCTTCACATAGCAAATACATGCTACTTTGTGGTTAAACGCAGTTTGTTATTTTTTTCTAGCAATTCTAGAAGAGGCATATTTTTGAAAATTTTATGTAATATTTTATAAGTAATTATATGTTTCAGTATTAAGAAAATGGTATTTTAGAGAGATAAAGATAGTTTTTTAGAAAAAAAGAAATTATGTAAATCTCTGAAATGTCAAAAATTGAAATAGATTTTTTTTTTCAAATAGCATATTGCTCACATTTTCTCAATCAGACAACCGAGAGGCAATAACATCGAAATGGAAAGTGACACCAAGTGTTAGGCTCAAATTGTGAACTCTGAATACTATTTCCCACTAAAGAGAGACAGGGCACTTTGAAGAATGTTGATTATAGGACAACTTGTGTCAGAAGGCAAGGAAACAATCTAAACAGGGAAGTATATCCCACGAGAGAGACACCATCAGAAAGGATCCTATTGGCCCAAATATGGGACAATTTTATTAATGATTTGAGTAACAATTGAAATAAATTAAACACATACTCAAAACAAAGGTATATAGAATTGATGAAGTGTATAATAACACTTTCAAAAAAAAAAAACAAAGGGATCCAGAAAAATAATTTGTACAAATACTTGATGGGCACCAATTGAAGTATACACTTCTTATCCTAAAATTTGGCAATTGCAGAAAAAAATATTTATTTTGCCTTTCTTATATAATTTATATGTCAAGGTAATCAAATAACTCAGATTGATGACAGAAGCTTTTTTCACAAAAAGAATTCCAACTAGTAAATGTGAAAGAAATATGAGAATGTGAAGATACTCATTTTACAGTCACTAATGAAATAAGTGATTCAAGCAAAAATTATTCATATGTGAATGGCAAGATGAAAATCTGAAGAGGAATTATACAATTCAGTGATCAGTCACAAACTTACTCACAAAGACCTTTCAGAAGATAACCAGACCTTTCTTTTTTGATATGCTATAACACACACTACACAGCATCTCTGAGGATGTCGTCTTGTAATACGAAAACAAGAATCTGACTCTAAGGTTTAGAGCTGAGTCCAGTTTGTAGGAAATATAAGAGACACAGTAAGAAAATCAGCATAACGGAGAAGCAAATGAACATATGCATAGCAAAATTTCTTCAACAAGCAATGGCATTTAAAACTTGAGAGGATTATTTTTCTGATTAAAGTGCATTAGGCAAATAATAAAAAAAAAAAGGAAGGGTCAGCATAAACATTTGCCTCTTTGCCCGTAATAATCATCTCTTTATCCTAGCATGCAATATGTTGCATATTATTTATATGATTCCCTCTCATTAATTTGAGCCCCTCAACATTAAAGAAGGTATTTCACTCATTTATGTTGTATTTCCATCTAAGCTTGGGCTTGATTCAGATAAAGTAGGCACATAAAATATGTTTATTCAATGAATAGATTTGAAAAAGTCTCCACTGGAGCATATATTAGTTTTATATTGCTAAAACATTTACCACAAACCTCAAGTTTTTAAAAATATACATTTCTTATCTCATGGATTCTGCAGTTCAAGTTTTATCTGGCTGTCTTTAAAATAAATAGCTAGATAAGGTCTCGTATGGCTAAAGGAGTAGAGCAGGAAGAACTCTGCTCTCGAGGATTGCTTCCATGAATGTTCAGGTTGGGCAGAATCTATGGCAGCACTGAAGGTCCTGCTTCTCACTGCCATGGTGGGTATGCCCAACACGGAGGCTTATTTCATCCAGCATTCAAAGGGAGTCACATCCATGAGTTCAAGTTCGCTAGCAATGTAAGGTTTTATATTACATGATGTAATTGTGGAAGGAATATACTTCTATGCCATAGCTTGTTTAGAAGCAAGTTGAAGATCTTGCTTCTTGCAAATCTTAAGTATAGTATAATTTATTTTTTGATGAAAAGTATGAATACTCACATAGAAGATATTACACAAAGGCATGACTAATAGGAGGGTGGATAGAGGAAAACAACCTTACAATTTGTCTGACATATGACAATATGTGTAATTACTTGCATTCATCTTTCATGAAAGTAAATTGCCATAAGTACATGACATGAGCAACTGAGGAATTTAATCTCTTTGAAAGCAGACATTGTTAAATTCAGAAATCTGCTGGGCGGGGTGGCTCCTGCTGGTAATCCTAGCTCTCTGGGAGACCTAGGCAGGTAGATTACCTGAACTTAGGAGTTCCAGACCATCCTGAGCAAGAGCAAGACCAGTCTTCACTAAAAATAGAAAAAACTAGTTGGGTGTTGTGATGGGATCCTGTACTCCCAGCTACTCAGTGCCTGAGACAGGAAGATCTATAGCCCCAAAGTTCGAGGTTGTGTTGAGCTATTACACCAGGATACTCAACCCCAGGGCCACTGAGTGAAACTCTGTCTCAAAAAGAACAACAATAACAACAACAAAAAGAAATCCTTAGGAGTCTGTTTTTATGTTAAATATATTTGACTTTCTCACATAACAAAAGCTATGTAAATTAGGCTAAAGTTTTGTTGTGATTAATAGGACAAAAATATAAATATAGTTTTATGAAGGTGATTCATTATAATTTATTTTTTCTTGAGATGTATGAATGTGCTGTGTTTGGGTCCTGTACCCTTACTTGTTAATTCATTGTTTAGTCTCTGAATGAGATATTTTCATATATCCAAACATTTAATTTCTGTAGGTATTATATATACTTTCAGGAATACAGACTGATACGTACAGATAAAGATAAAGAATTAGGTAGATGTAGGTGCAGGTCTCAAATTTTCAGGACTACTAAATCATAAGAGAACCAACTTGGAAACAAGAATATGATAAATCCAACTCAATGCTGACTTAAAAAATAACTGTCAAAAGGAAAGTAAAGAGAAGAATGATTGTGTCAGCGCGCGCCTAGCCTTATCCTCAACTTCTCTGCAACTTTTTTCATTGCTTTCCCACCCTTAAAACATCATCACATATTAAAACTCATATTAAAAAAACATTAAAGAGAAGAAAATAAAAGACCAAAACTCTCAAACTGGGAGGGAACAATTACTTTCTACATCCTGCTTTGGCTTGTGGATCTGCTGACTGTCCCTGAATGACTGACTCAAATTTGCCTTTTCCCCTCAGTTACATAATTTATGGGATGTAGGTCTCTGTCTCAGCTAAAATCAGAACCTCAGGCAATGGAACCAAAACTCCAGTAATTCGATGAAACATCCCAGAAATGTTTCTCCCACAGCCAGAACACTAAACTATCACTTAAGCTCAAAGATTACACAAAAAATTTTTCCTAATAATTCTCAGTCCTCACTTGTACACATATTTCACAAATTTTTCATTTTTATTGTTACTACAGTTAATTCATACATTATTTTACTTACAGGAAATATTTGTATATATATTATTAATCTGTAATAAGATAAAATCATTAACTTTGTTAACCTTTTGGAAGTAGAATTAAGAAACTATTACTTGTAAACATATTACACTACCCAAGGTAAATTATTGCAGGCCTGAACAGGTACATGTGAAAGGAACATATATATCCAGCCTACTATGTACCTATATAAAATGCAATTGCTAGTCCTTTGAACTTTATATTAGCAATATATCCATAGTTGAAAGTATTATTTTTAAAAACTACTGAATATCTTTTCTATTCCATATTAATATTGATGAGTGATATGCTGTTCTTTTTTTTTTTTGAGACAGAGTTTCTCTTTGTTGACCTTAGTAGAGTGCTACACCATCACTGCTCACAGCAATAACAAACTCTTGGGTTTAAGTGATCCTCTTGCCTCAGCCTTCCAAGTAGCTGGGACTACAGGCCCCTGTAACACAGCACCAAGGTATTTTTTAGAGACAAGGTCTCACTCTTGCTCAAGCTGGTCTCTAACTCCTAAGCTCAACCAATCCACCTGCCTTGGCCTCTGGGAGTGCTAGGATTACAGGTGTGAGCCATAGAACCCAGTCTCATCCTACATATTTCTATTTTTTTTTTTTTTTTAAAGACAGTCTCACTTGGTCACCCTTGGTAGAGTGCCGTAGCATCACAGCTCACAGCAACCTCAAACTCTAGGGCTTAAGCAATTTTTTTGCCTCAGACTGCCAAGTAGCACTACAGGTGCCTGCCACAATGCCCAGCTATTTTTAGACACAGGGACCTCACTCTGGCCCAGAGTGATCTTGAGCCTCTGAGCTCAGGCAATCCACCTGCCTTGGCATGCTAGTGTGCTAGGTTTACAGGTGTGAGCCAACATGCCAGCTGACTTTCTGTTATATTCAACATGTCCTGGCTTGGCGCCAGTAGCTCAGTCGGCTAAGGCACCAGCCACGTACACCTAAGGTGGCAGGTTCGAATCCTCAGCCAGGGCCCACCAAACAACAATGATGGCTGCAAATAAAAAATGGCCTGGTACCTGTGCTCCCAGCAACTTGGGAGGCTGAGGCTGGAGACTCACTTGAGCCCAGGAGTTGGAGGTTGCTGCAATCTGTGATGCCATGGCACTCTACCCAGGGGGATAGCTTGAGGCTCCGTCTCAAAAAAAAAAAAAAAATTGTCCACTTTTACTAGTTGATTTGTATTCTTCCTTGTATTAATTGTTTCATAAGAATTGTGAGTTTTTACCTTGGAGTGTTTTATAACCCCATCATTTTTGATGATACATACAAATATGTGTGTGTGTGTGTGTGTGTGTGTATATGTCACACATGTCATGGTATATACACCATGGGATACCATTCAGCCATAAAAAAGAAAGAAATAACTTCTTCAGCAACGTGACAGAAGTGAAGATATTTTTCCTAAGTGAAGTATTTTAGGAAGAGGAAAACAAACGCCATATGGAGTCCCCAGTAAGTAAAACCTAAACGATGGGCATACAGGATCACACAGAACGGTACCATGAGCTTTGGAGACTCAGACGGAGGGTGCAAGTGGGGTGAGACATCAAAAATTTTCTTTTCAGTACAAAGTACAGTATTCACGTGATAGGCACACTAAAAGCCATAATTTCACTGCTGTGGTACAAAGTACACTATTCAGGTGGTGGGTAGCTGAAAGCCATTAACTCCACTGCTACGCATTCCATTCATGGAACAAAACATCACAATGCCCCCTGTATCTACTGAATTTTTAAAAAACCTAAGAATGTTAATTGTCAATAGAATTCATAAGAAAAATAACTGTATAAGTTATTAGCTAAAAAGTATGTATGGATTTCCAGACACATATACATAATTTGAAATTTTAGAAGAAATAATTACAAAAAAAAAAAGGTATCTCTAATATGATGATTAAACTTGTCAAACAGAAATTGTCCCTGGGACTCAGTTTGAACTGCCATATGGGAGAAGAATGATTTATTTCTTTAATCAGGTGGTCTTATAACAGCAAAGAAATCGCTTCTATTTATTTTATAGTCATTGTCACCATTCAATAAACTAACTTGTTTGCTTCTCCTGATTTAAAAAAATAATAATGTAAATCATACTCTATTGAAATAAAATTTTATATAAATCTAAGATGAAAATTTTGAAAATTATACATGTATTTTTCAGGTTTGTATTATGTATTCCAACAAATGATCGAACCCAATGGTAACATCTTATATTAAATGCACAAGTTTGCATGTTATTAATTACATTTATTTCTGCTACTGTAATTATAAAACACAAAATTCACCCAGTAAGCAAAATATGAAGCCAAGTGAAATATTCAGTGGAATCATCTTTTTTTAGTATGAGTATCTGGCAACATCTGCTCTTATAATGTTTTCTGAGTCAAATTTCACCTTTTCATGCTCTGTGGTAAGCGTGTCTGCTGTCTCAGCAAGATAAACAGAAATTGACTAGTTCTAATTATATTTTTAAAAATTAAAGAAAACAACGTGCTCCTACTCAGGATGTCCATATAGTTCATTTCGTTTTTCTAAATATTTGTTCCATAAATATTTAGAAATACCTAAATTTCACTGTAATAAGTAAATCTGTGAAACTGATTGTTTTATACAGGGTTGCCATGAAGTTTGTGTGCAATTGAAGTAGCTGCATTTATTTATTCATTTATTTTCCTGTAAAAATTACAATATGTTTGCAAAGCTGTGCAACCATCACCACTCTAATCATAGAACATTTCATCATTCCTAAGAGAATTCTATATCACTCAGCAGTCATTCCCCATTTTCTGTTTTCTCTTACTCCTCACAACCACTAATCTACTATCTTCTAAAAAATAGGAGTATTTAATAATAGCAACAGCTATTTCAATCACACATGAATTTTATGGATACCCTGTATTTTGTCCTTATTTATTTTAAATGATCTTTCAACAAAATTTTTTATTTTTAGTTTTGTTTGTCTTCAAACTTCCTTCTTTTAGAAATAAACAGACTATCTGTAACACAATGAATGATGGTATGAAACAGCTTCTCTTTCCTCCAAGTGAAGTCTGACTTAAGACCTGGAAATGATTCAGTCTAGAGATGCTGGTAAAATGGGTAAGAAACTGGAATCACAGAAATGCGAAGTGCAGGTGCTTCACAAATCCTTACTGCACTATCAGAAGTTTGATCCCGTTTTAAGGAAGAATTCAACAATGTATCTATGAGATGAAATAACTACCTACAACCAGAAAGATTTATCTGATGCTTACTTGAAAATATCTTTAAATACCTTTGCAGTGTGTAGCTTGAGCTGTGTTATATTTTAATGGGAATGTACATTGATTTTGGCTCCATGATGTAAGGACAACAAACAAATACACTTTTGTTCTAATTTCCATCCAGTTATTCATGGATACATGGAGAAAGATGTTCATACAGCATAATTTTTTTTTATTAAATCATAGTTGTGCACATTAATACTATCATGGGGTACAGTGTGTTGTTTCCATATACAATTTGAAATATTCTCATCCAATTGGCCAACATAGCCTTCATGTCATTCTCATAGTTGTTGTGTTAAGACAT
>CAUYQV010010900.1:0-10109 GCA_963574575.1 Galagoides demidoff | reverse complement strand
TTTGAGACAGAGCCTCAAGTTGTCCCCCTGGGTAGAGTGCTATGGCTTCACTGCTCACAGCAACCTCCAACTCCTGGGCTCAAGCGAGTCTCCTGCCTCCACCTCCCAAGTAGCTGGGACCACAGGCGCCCGCCACAATGCCTGGCTATTTTTTGGTTGCAGCCATTATTGTCGTTTGGCGGGTCCGGGCTGGATTCGAACCTGCCACCTTAGGTGTACATGGCTGGCGCCTTAGCCGCTTGTGCCACAGGCGCAGAGTCCAACCAAAATCTTTTAAATGAAGCCATCATAGGGACAACTATTCTTATGTGATATACCTATAGAATTAATTTATATATGCCATTATCATTTACACATAACAAGTGTAATTCTCCATATATATGTACATGTAATATACATAACACACACATAATTTTTACCTTTGCCTAGATTCAGTCAAAACGTAACGAAGTTGGGCTTGGCACCTGTGGCTCAAGCGGCTAAGGTGCCAGCCACGTACACCTAAGGTGGCAGGTTCGAATCCAGCCCGGACCCACCAAACAACAATAATGGCTGCAACCAAAAAAAAAAAAAAAATAGCCGGGCGTTGTGCCGGGCGCCTGTGATCCCAGCTACTTGGGAGGCGGAGGTAGGAGACTCGCTTGAGCCCAGGAGTTGTAGCAGGCGGAGGCAGGAGACTCGCTTGAGCCCAGGAGGTTGCTGTGAGCAGTGAAGCCATAGCACTTTACCCAGGGCCTTGCAAATTCCTATGATGACAAGCAATTAAGGGTGGCCACTTTTGTCTCTTTCTCCTCTCTGAAACATTAGCTAGCAAGCAAATAGTTAATTGTCCTAATGAACTATATAGATTTAAGTTAGTGCATGTAACCACAAGTCAGTTAAATGTTGAAGTTTTGCAACTGTAGCTCTTTAAGATCAACAAATAATGTTTTAGCATTTAAATTCGAATTTTAAAATACATCATTCATCCTGATCACTAATTAATAAAAACTAATGGAATATTAGTAAATTCCTATTCAATTCTCTTGAAGTTACTACTTGTGAAAAGTTTTCTTTGGAGCTCTAGACAGCCTACAAGTTATTTGTAATACAGAATTCTCTCTCCTGTGCTAACTCCTGAAAATAAAAGATAATATAAGAAAGCATTTTTAATCCATGAATATACTTAAACTTTATGGAACAAATTAAGTGACAACTAAAATGTAAATGCCTTGATATTGCTTACATATTTTTCGGAGAAAACTCAATACGATGTCTTGAAGCTGGGCATAGGAGCATAAAAAATTGGAAATACAAAGATAAGGTACAAGGAATTCACGCTACCACCTCAGATCAGTGGCACGCAGTGTCCAAAATCCTCAGTACAAAATAATCTAAGAAAAACAATACAGTATTTAACAGTACTTTTATTTCAAGGTTAGAAAATGACAACAGCCTACTGCAATGCAAACTCGAGCCACCCTAAAAGTTCGTCGGTGTGGGACATACAAACCAAGCTCAAAGTTCAGAAATTGCAAAAGGGAGGTTGGTAAAGCACAGGGCGCAGTTGGGGGGCAGGCGCTTGTACAAAGGGAAGACACCGTGTGTTGTGTGTTGCCTTTTCTTCCCTACTTAGGCACTAGATCAGGTTGAGGAGAAACAGGTAAGTGCACTAAGCCCTTGGTTGATAATTAGCGTCACTCGAGTTCTTGCATCAGTCCAGTAGGCGACACATTCAACATAGGGGGTGATGTTGACCCTGCCCCACCATTACACTGCCCCCTAGATCTACAGCAGCCTTCATCCGCGGGACGAAAACTTTCCAGGAGGCTGCAGTCGAGAGAAGAAAATGCTACCAAGCAGGGCACATAGTTCAGTCGGCTAAAGCTGGGAAGGCGAGAAGACAAGACACTATTGATTACTCACAGTTTGCCTCCGAGACCTGGAGCACTAGGGCGAGGCACGCCAGTAGCGCCCCGCAGCGCCCACCCAGGACCCTCATTCCGAAGCGGGCGGGGACGGTGGCGCGTCGCAGCCAGGACCGGAGCGCTCGGCGCGTGGCGGAGCTGCGAGCCGCGGTGCCCCTCTCCGAGCTGTGCTGCGCGCTGGCGCCTGTGAGCCTGCGATCGCCGGCGGAACGGCCAGGGGCGGAGGGGACCGCCCGCTCCCAGCCCCCAGCCGGAGAGGGGACGCGATAACGAGGACATTTCCAGGAAGCTTTTCTGCGAGCTGGGGGAAGGGCTTTGGGAGGGTGTCGGAGGCCCAGTAAACACTGCTGAGACTTCCTCCCTCATCTATTCCCAAGTTCCTCCCTTGTTTGGTTTCTCTGGAATGTGACATTTTCAAAGGAGAAGGGGAAGGGAATGCAGTAAAACATTCTGTCAAGATGGGTTGTGAGGCTGAGTAACCAAGAAAACTTGGAGAGTTCGAGAGGACAGGCTCTCCAGGCTTAGCAGAAGAAATCATGAGAGAGTGGCTTATCCAGGAGGACTTTAAAACCTAGATGTCCATGGTAACTTGAGGAAGACTGCAGAGAACAGAGATAGGAAAACCAAATGAAAAGCTTTGATCATAACATTTTGTTTTCATCTTCTATTTGTGGTGTAAAAAAATCTATAGCAAAAAAAATGTTTTGGAAAAAAAATAGAGAATGTATCAAATTCTATCACCTTCAAATACCTCCTTTTATTTCTTGCATATTACCTCTAGCTTTTGTCCATAGGCAGATGTATATTTTAGAGCTAAACTGCCTAAATTCAAATTGCAATACTCTTGCCACTTACTCATTGTATAACTAAGCAAATTAACATCTCTAAGCCTCAGTTGCATCATCTGTAAAATGGGGATAAGAGTAAGTTTTCAAAGTGTTAATGTGATGATTTCAAGAAAGAACATGAAAAGCAATTGGTGTGTGTCAAAAGGAGGATTCCATTCATATTTACTCTTACTTCTACTATTTTGGCCCAAATGAAATCTCATATGGGCATGAGAGTGAAATTCCATATACTAATCATATTTCAAGTGTCTCTTCCAGCTATCTGTCTATAGTTCTTGTGACCCAGCTGGATAGAAGTTGGTTAATATTAGAGGTTTTTTTTTTTTTTTTCTAGAAAGAACACTGGGCTGGGGAATTCTCATTAACTCAGTAGGAGGAAAAATCTTTCTATTACCCTTCAAGGGTTTGTGGCTGGTCTAAGCATTAAATTGACATTGATGCAGAGGAGAAAACAATACTTAATTATGCATGTTCCAAAGGAAGTTTCACAAATATGTAAGACTTGATGAGGTGGCCAGACTGAGACCTATACCATCTGGGGCTAAGGAAAGGAATAGAGGTTTGAAGCTTTGGGAGGAAAAGAAGCAAATTAAGGGAAGGTTAGGGAAGGACATATGGTCTGTAAATGTTGCAGGTGGAAGTCTCCAGGCTGTAAAAGTTGACTCTGAGAGAGTAGCTCTTTTCCTGATACAGATACTTGTAGATAATTTACCAATAAAAATTTCTTTTATAAATGTAAATTTCCTTTACAAAAGGGGTCATTTATGCTTTACTAGGCATTTGAGGGGGGAATTAAAATACTTTCTCTATTTCTGCTGGTCCTTAATTGCCTTTAAGTCAAAAATAATACATATGTCAAATGGCATATTTGGGGGTGGAATGTCCTTAACCCCTCAACTTATTTGAGAAATAATTATTGAGTATATTATAAAATCACCCATTGTTCCCAAGTTTGCTTTCCTATAATTGCTAGCTACTCAGGAGTCACATAGCTGATAGAAAGATTCTTAGTTTTGTTCACTGCTCCCATAGTTAACATCACCCTTGTGAAACTTAAGGCTAGTGGTTGAGATGTCTTCCAGACCCAGCATTCCAGTTGGTAGGATGATCCACGTAGACTAGTGGCCCAATTCAGAAGAACTGACTTAACTGGTCTTATGAACCTTACTCAGTAACTGACTAAGCACAAGAAGACAATGTCTACATGACTATGGTTCCACCCTTTGGGTTCCACCCAGCCAATCAGCAAACCCAATTGGCCAGCCCTTTGCCCATCAAACTATATTTCTAAACACTTTTGCACACGTTCTCAGGGAGACAGATTTGAGAACTCCCTCCCGAATCCTTGCACAGTGCCTGTGATGTTAAGCTCACACTCTTTCTCTGCTGTAACCTCTGCTGTCTCAGGGTGTTGGCTTCCTCTTGAGCCACAGACAATGAACCTAGTAAGGCTGTAACAAATCACCAACTTTCATAACAAACTACCTACACACAGATAAAGAAAAGAAGGAAATGTTCAGGAAATGTAAAATATCTTTTTTAAAAAACCTTGCTTCTCCAAAAACTTCAATTGAAAATGAATACTGGGTAGGCATGTGGCTCATTCTATAATCTCAGCATTTTGAGAGGTTAAGGCAGGTGAATTGCTAGAGTTCAGGAGTTCAAGACCAGTCTAGGCAATACAGCAAGACCCTATCTCTATAAAAAATAAAAATAAATTAGCCAAGCCTGGAGATGCTCACTTAAATTCCCAACCTACATGGGAGGCTAAAGCAGGAGGATTGCTGGAGTCCAGGAGTTCAAGGTTCCAGTGAGCTATGATCATACCACTATACTCCAGACTGAGTAAAACTCCATTTCTGAGAAAAAGATGAAAGTGACTATCTTTTCAATACTACAGGTATGTACTATAGTGCCAGTAATAGTCATCAGTGCTGAAAATTATGCATCCTACATTGTAATGTCAAACTTGAAAAAAAACCTGAAATGTTCATAGTTCAATTTAATAATATATTTTTGGATAAAATTTCCAGGTTTTTAATTTATCATAGAAGTTCATTCTGGGATGGCGATATCCCATCCTATTTAGCTCAATATTGATTAATACCTGTTCAATTTCATTTGGCCAGAATTTGTTTTTGGCACACTTATAAATATATAACTGTCCAAAAACCTGTCCAAAATTTAACTCTTAATTTAAGCCCATCCGTAATCCTAATTCCATTCTTTACCGAGTTTTACATTTCTCCATATCATCTTCTACTTTACTGTCTAATTTATTATTATGTTACTATCTACTTCCTCATCTCTCTCCACAACTAGAATCTAAGACTGATGAGACAAAATTTTTTGTGCTTTGTTCAGAAGTATATTCCTACTGCCTAGAACAGTGACTGGTACATAAAAACTCAATTTGATTTAACAATGCAGTCCTGGGAATATGGATGTCAAAATATCAGCAGTGATCATGAAATGACAATCTTAACTGTTCGTTTTCATCACTCTGAATAAACTAGATTATACTATGATAAAACAGCTGCAAAATTACACTAAGTTTAGATACCAAATAGCTTTCTTGTTCATGGGCACTCTACAAGTCTGTATGACTTTCTGCCTTCTCCGTTTTTTTTTGACTTTACAGTACCTCAAAGTCAACAGAAGTTTTCCTAATTACCACTGCAAGGAAAGAGAGAACATTTTGAGAATTGTGCATCAGCTCTTAAATACTTTCACGAAGAAGTGACATACCACTCACATTTCATTGGACAAAATAAGGCACATAGCATGCCTGATTTCAAGAGGGAGGGAATAACTTTCTCTTATACCTATAAGGAAAAGAGCCCCAGAAATGGTGAGCAGCACTTGTATCTACAAAACCACTTAAGATGCTGAAAAACTAAAAGTCGGCTTAGCTAAGTAGTGAATGATTATATGTTGTTGTTGTTGTTATTTTGAGATAAAGTCAATCTCTGTTGCCCTGGGTAGAGTGTCATAGTGTTATAGCTCACAGCAATCTCAAACTCCTGTGCTCAAGCTACCTTCTTGCTTCAGCCCCCAAGTAGCTGGGATTATAGGCATGCACCACTGTGCCTGGCTAGTTTTTCCATTTTTAGTAGAGGTGAGGTCTTGTTCCTGCTCAGGCTGGTCTTGAACTTATGAGCTCAAGTGATCGGCCCACTTTGGCCTCCCAGTGTGCTAGGTGTGAGCCACCATGCCTGCCTTGATTGATTATATGTTGGCACAAAAAATCTTTGATGCTGTATTACTGTTGAAATTAGGGAGGCCATAAAATAGGGCAAATCCTCTAATAATATCACTTCATTATAACATGGATGAGAAAAAAATCAATTCTTGGCTGGGCCCACTGTCTGTATGGAGTTCACACCTTCTAGCCATGTCAGTGAGGGTTTTCTTTGGGTATTCCGGTTTCCTCCCTCATCCCACTTACTGGTATTATCAATCTTGCTTAAATGTATGTATAGCTCACATTTATTTCAATGTTTAATATTAGAAGTGTGTTAATTTTTAGTTAGAAGTTTGAGAGATGTTTTGTGACCAAAAATATGCCAAAGAAACTTAATTCTAGTTTAATTTTCCAAGAAATAAAATTGGTTTTGTTTAAAGTCACAGTTTCTAAAAACATACGTATGATGTTAAGTGAGGACTTAGGTAAAAATAGTGGTGTTGAGTGTTTTTGTGGAAAATAAACAGGATTGAGTGTGATTCCAGAAATTCTCAGAAACATCCACATAGTAAGATCCTTCAGGCACAGAAGTAATAATGGAATGTTCCAAAATAACATGTGTTTAAAATGGAAAGAAGAGGGCCAAGGTCACATCTCAGTGAATACATACAGAAAGCCTGAGGAAGAATAGCCAGGGATATCAGAGAAGAACCAGAATAGTGCATAATTGTGAAAGACCAAGGTGGGAAAGATTTTCACAAGAGTTAACTATATTAAATATGCTAAATGATGCAAAATAAAAGAGAACTGACTTGGTAAGTAGGAAGACATAAGTTATATCCAAAAATACATTCTTAGTAGTTTGATGGGACAGAAGCCCAATCATAGTAAATGTTATAAAGAGTGAACATCAACAATAGAGCTTTAGGGTTTGTCAACCACCAGTTTAAAGAAAGTAAAGGGTCATAAGAAATAGTACTAATTTGGCTCATAAAAGTAAAGAGTCAGAAGAAACAGTACTAATTGAGCTCATAGTTAATTAAGAATTGTGTCTTGGGCGGCACCTGTGGCTCAAAGGAGTAGGGTGCCAATCCCATAGAAATTGTGTCCTTACCCTGCCCTGCCCTCCTATCCTTACCCACCATGGAGACTGGAGATAGGAGGATAAGTGCCATAAATGTTTACAGAACAGGTGACACCAACTTCAAAATTTGTTATCTATTATTCACCCAGAATTGCACTTGAGATATATTTCTCCCATTTCATCATCTGAGCAACCCTGCAAATTAGGTATTTTCTTTTCTTTCCTTTTCTTTTTTTTTCTTTTGGAGACAGAGTCTTTCTCTGTTGCTTGAGTAGAGTGCTGTGGTGTCATAGCTCACAGCAACCTCAAACTCCTGGGCTCAACAGATCTTCTTGCTTCAGCCTCTCCAGTAGGTGGGACTACAGGTGCCTGGAATAACACCTAGCTAGTTTTTCTATTTTTAGTAGAGAAGGGGTCTCGTTCTTTCTCAGGTTTGTCTGAAACTTCTGAGCTCAGGTGATCCACCCACTCCAGCCTCCCAGTGTGCTAGGATTACAGACCTAAGTTACTGTGCATAGCCCAAATTAGGTATTTTCATCTCTATTTTACAGATGGGGTTTCTGGGGTTTTGAAAAGGATACCATTAAATAAGGGCCTCAGAAACAAAATTTCTTTCTTGCCTACTCCACCCCCTGCTTCCCACCCCTCATTTGTACCCTAAGCAAGCCCTAGAAAATAGAATTTCTCTTTCTCAAGGCAGTTTATAGAAACTAGAACCCCCTTTCCTGAAAGCTGCCATAAAACTAAAAATTTACTCTAACTTTCTCCCTTGTGTAAGAGCTAGCCATAAGAAAATTCCCTGACATGCCTTGTTTGATGGTAGGTCATAAGACTTCCATTCTGGAAAGAGTCCTGCCCCATAATTTAAAACCTAGATCTATCTTATCCCCAAATCATTATTTCCCCCAAATACAATGGAATTCTCAGTGCTTTCCTTCATTTTACCAAGATTTGAAAGTATGAATTTAAATAGAAAGTGAATGGACACACAAGTTCCTAAATATTGTGCATGTACTTTTTTTTTCCACAACAGGACAGTACATACGCATTTAAAAAATAAAGTATTACAGAATAGTCAGTGGACCCAATCTTCATCTTGCAGAAACCAAGTATCCAGCAATTTATGTACCTAAAAAACCTGAAATATGCTTCAATTTGTTAACACTGGTTATCTTTATGTGGTGAGGGTGAAATATAGATCTCATCTTCTTCATCTTATTCCTTTTCACTGTTTTTCACATTTTTTTTACGCTGAACATATATTTCTTTTTAATCCTAACCCCAAGCAACAAATATTACACAATTTCATTTCACATATTATGTAACAGTGATACACAGAGAGAGTAAACCTTCACTGTCATGTGAACTATTGAGAAAATGTAGCAATTGAGTTTCTCTCTTGTCCTTAACTTAGAATAATTGTCTCAGTATATTGTTTGTGTAGTTGGGCAGCCAGACTTTGGCAGAATCCCAGAGGAACCTCATCCCTGCTGCAAGTAAACTCCTCCCAAACAGAAATAAAAACCCATGTACAAGACATGAAATCTCTGAATCACAGTTAGGGATATTGGAGGTAGACAAGGAGCAGCACTCTTGGCTGGCAACACATTTTGTACAGGTATAAAGATCGTATTGCCGGAGATCTATACCAGATCCCTCAGCTTATCTCTGGACGCTTGGGTTGCTTAGTTACAAGAACAGTCCTACCCCCGAGCTCCGCCTCTTTCATCCAGGCCCCTCCGCTTTCTCCTCCCCACTTCTCGGGCAGGGGCGGGGAACCGGGCTCCTTCAGCCACTCTGAATCCCCCGCCGCGGGTCCTCCATCGATGATTGGAGAAGCGCCATGAGGGCGTGGCTTGGGGGGGAGGGCCTTCCGCGCCTGGGAGTAACGTCAGCACGTCGACGCGGGGGTTTTCTTTGCTCCGGTCCCGCTAACTCTGCCCCGGTGTAGCTGAGCCCCCGACCCCGCGGTCCCTGGGTTGAGAGCGCAGTCGTTGTCCGCTCGCGGACCAGCGCGGTTAGCAGAGCTTGGTGTTCCGACCGGCCTCTTTCCCTCCCTCCTGGTTTTTCCTACGGGCCTCTCCTCCTTAGGGGCGCGTCGTAGAGGCGGAGGCCCCCGGACTCGGCCAGAGGAAGCTAGGGGCCCACCCCCTCTCTGGGCTCGGATGGGAGGTGGCGGGGGAAGCGACCTGGGATGTTCAGTCTGATGGCCAATTGTTGTAGCTGGTTGAAGCGGTGGCGGGAGCCTGTCAGGTAGGCTGGAGCTGGCTGTCCGGGCGCAGTCCTAGGGGATGGGGGACAGCTGCACCCTAGGGGCCGGGCGGGGCGACACCCCTTCTCTGCGTCTGGGCGAGTCTATCCCAGGTCACAGGGGATGCTTTTGTTTTTAGTTTGACTTGTCCCGGGAGGGAGAGATTAAAAGATGTAGCCTTTTTGTCTGGTTGCATTTATGTTCTGACCAACAATTCCTATATCGTTATATTTTAAATAGGTTTAAGTTTCTTAAAAAGTTGTGGATTGGGATGTGTGTGTGTGTGGAATTGGAAGCCATCGGTTGTGTGTTTTTCTGCAGAGTCTTTTGTAATGGAAATCCTTTTTAAAAAGGGACATGGATTATAGTTTTCGTAATATCCACACACCCCATTCCAACTCACACCCCCACATTCTCCCACACAGTTTTGTTTGAGGACTTGGACTTGACATCTGGCTCCTCTACTTTGTAATTATATGACTCAACCATTTTTTGCCCCCACCTTTCTCATATATTAAATGAGGGTGATAACATCTGTGCCTTAGAAGTGTTGTATTCAATGAGAATAAGTGATTTATCATCTTTTAACTGTAAGGTAGCTTTAATTTTGTGTCTCTAGTAAAACCTTTTAGTTGAAAGGACTGTCTTTTTTAATATTTCATTTTGAAATGCTAGGCATTATATTAGGTGCCTGTTACTTGATAACCATTCAACAAATATTTAAGAAAATATGATGTGCCAGGCACTGTTAGGGAATCAGTGAAAATAAAGCTTTTGAAACTGAAAGCCCCAACCCATAGAGATTTTTAGTTTATGAATAATGTTGACTTTACAT
>CAUYQV010010893.1:0-32774 GCA_963574575.1 Galagoides demidoff | reverse complement strand
GCATCACAGCTCATAGCAACCTCCAACTCCTGGGCTCAAGCGAGTCTCCTGCCTCTGCCTCCCAAGTAGCTGGGACCACAGGCGCCCACCACAACGCCCGGCCATTTTTTGGTTGCAGCCATCATTGTTGTTTGGCGGGCCAGGCTGGGGATTCGAACCCGCCACCCTAGGTGTACATGCCTGGCGCCTTAGCCAATTGAGCCACAGGCGCCAAGCGCAATTTGCAGTTCTTAACACTATAAATTCAGATCCCCCCGTTTAGGCCCGGCTCAGATTTGGACCTGTCTTTTCCCACCCCTTCTGTGGTCCCAAAGCAAAATGGGTGAATTAAAATAGCTTCCTGACCAGTCACGGTGACTCACGCCTGTAAATTTAGCACTCTGGGAGTCTGAGACAGGAGGATAATGTGAACTCAGGGGTTCGAGACCAACCTGAGCAAGGAGGAGACCCTGTCTCTACAAAAAATGGAAAAATTAGTCCCTCCTGGGGCTATGTGAATTCCATGGGACGGCCACAGTGGCTGGCAAGGAGTGGGTGCTCAATGAATGTTGGTCTCTACTCTTAGGAAGACTGTTTCAACAGATGAGATTGGGGGATGGAGAGCACTGACCCAGCATGTCAATAGCTGAGGTGGGGACCTATGAAAAACGCTCAAATGCTCAGCAGTTCACTAAGCAGCATCAGCTTTTTGTATCTATATCATTTAGCCATTCGGATGGGTGTGTGGTGGTACGACGTTGTGTTTTCTTTCTTTTTAAAATTAGGCATAACTTACAGTAAAGAGCACAAAGGTATAGCATAGTGAATTTTTATACATATATATTTATACCTATTTCCAGTCATGGGACATCCGTAGGCTTCCATGGGCCCCTCTCAGCCAACCTTCTCCCAGGCCATAACGAATGGCCAGGCTTACCCTGCCACCATAGGCTCGTTTTGCCTACTTTGAACTTGGTATGAATGGAATTGTACAGTCTGTACCAATGAGTGCTCTCTCCATTTGGGCACATCTTCTAGTCTCCAGAAATAGTGGCCTCCTGGTATTCAGTTGTTCAGAGCCATCATTGCTTACACCGGTCCTCTAGAGAGGAAGTCAGTTTGATATCAACTAAACCCTTCCTAGGGGAACAGACATTGGTCAAAAGGACTAGAGCTCTGCCTTTGGAGGACACCTCATCTAGCAGGGAGTAAGTGCATGGGCAGCAGGCCAGCTGGTGGCAGAGCCATGCTGGGAGAGGGCTGCAGGTGCAGGCAGGGACCTGGCGAGCTCCTGGAGGTGGAGATGAAGGCAGGTGGTCAGGATGGGCTGAAGTTCTTCACCCAAAGAGGCTCTATGAAAAGGCACTGTGGTGGCGTGGCATCCATAGCTCAGTGGTTAGGGTGCCAGCCATATGCACCAGGGCTGGTGGGTTTGAACTCAGACTGGACCTGCTAAACAACAATGACAACCACAATAACAACAACAAAATAAATAGCCAGGCATTGTGGCGGGTGCCTATAGTCCCAGCTACTTGGGTGGCTGAGGCAAGAGAATTGCTTCAACCCAAGAGTTTGACGTTGCCGTGAGCTGTGACCTCACAGCACTCTACTGAGGGCAACATAGTGAGACTCTGTCTCAAGAGAAACAAAGACAAAGGCACTGTGGTTTATTCGGAGGAAGGCAGGAGGGAGACTGGGACCAGCCTGGGCTCTTGGGACCTCTGAATAAAACCCATGACCCAGGCCACTTGCCTAGGCTTTATCTCCTGTCATCCTCTAACTGCCCCTGGGTAGCTGAGGGTCTCTCATTTTCCTGCAGCAGAAACTCTGATAAGAAGAACTTCCCTAAAGGTACTGCTGGACAGAGGGGCCCAGATACTCCAGGTTCCCAGTTGGGGACTGTCGGTGAGACCTGAAAGTAGTGCCCTCAGCAGATGATTCCAGGAGTGAGGGCTAGAGCTGGGGCTGCTGGCGTGAGGGTGGTGGGCTGAGGGTTTGGAGTTGGGGGTGACAGAGGGAAGGCCTCTTAGGCAGGGCCATGACGTGTGCTTGGGTCCAAGGCTAGAGGTGGAGCCTCTCGCCCACTCCCCTCTGCAGCTCTAATCTTGGTTTTATTTCTAACGTTGCTAAGGGTGTCCTTCAGTGTTAAAGGAGATGCTGTGTGTGTGTGTGTGTGTGTGTGTGTGTAGCACTTGGCACACTGCCCAGAACCCTGCGTGGGTAAGGAGAGCCATTCTGGGCACTCATGGTGTCCTGAGAGCCAAGCACAGATCTGAGCCTGGCCAAATGATGAGGATTGTGTCCCCAGCCCACAGACATGCCACATGGTCTTCGATGAGACTTTTAACTCCCCTGACCCCAGCCTTCCCTTCAATGCAGTGGAAGGCCATGGAGAGAGGAGCTTGCCAAATAGCTCCTGCTTCTAGGCGTCTGTGTTCCCACGGTAAGGTTGATAGGGGACCCAGGCACAGGCTGAGGGCCCACAGGTCAGAATGACACTGACCCCCACAGTCAGACCTCTGCCTAGAAGAAAAATGGATTCCAGCGCCAGAGATGGGATTATGGGCAGGCCAGGGTAGAGGGGGCAATTTTCGACCCTCTCCGGTGGGTAAGCTGTGTCCCTTGCCTTAACCAGTCCAGCCTTTATAGTGACTGGTGCAAACAGCCTGCCTTGAAAGGGGAGGAAACCGAGACTTTGGGAGGTGATTTGCCTGGGGTCACATGGCTGGTACTTGGCATAGCTGGGGTTTCATCTGAGTTCTGGCACTAAAGCCTTGAGCATACATGGCCAGGGGGGTGGGGTGTTGGAGAGAGAGAGAGGTGTTTTAAAATGCTGTCCAAATGGATTGTCACCAGTGAATGAGTGAAGAGAGATGGCTGAGGGATTAAGGACTGAGAATGCCCTTCTTGGTGATTGATCCTAACAAGAACAAGATTGTGGGGCTGCAATTTACACGCAATACATTAAACAAAAGGCAAGTTTTGCCTTCCAGCACTGCTGTTAGCTCTGCCACCAAGTCAGATGCCTGCTGAGTCTTCTTTAATGAATAAGCTGAGCAGAGTTATAATTGATAGCTGGCTACATCTGGGACTCCTGCCGTTGGCAGCAACTTGTTGTGTTGAATAAGTTACGCATTACTCTCCTCGCTGTGCCAGCGTAATTTATCTGCTGCCTTCTCACATCATCTCTCTGCTGGGTGGAAGGAAAGAGCATGGGTTTCGGAGTGAAGTCCAGGCCACCAGTGTCTACTGGCGCTGTGCAGCCTTGGGTGGGTCACTTGTCTCTGAGCCTTGGTCTCTTCATTCTGAGACCTGGGAGCAGACCCCAGGGTTCACAGGCTTATTTGAGGGATTTGACTGGCACAGATCTATAAACCACAGGTGTGTTGTCTGAACTGGACAACTATTGCTCCCTGCCTCCTTCAGGCATTCCAGCCTCAGCAATGTGGGGTTGCTGATGGGAAGCCGCCCTTATCGCCGGCAACTAACTCTCTGTCCCTCTCTCTATACAGAAAAAGAGAAAGACCCTGAGTACTGGAGACGCCAAGCTCAACAGACCCTAAAACATGCCCTGGGGCTTCAGAAGCTCAACACAAATGTGGCCAAGAATGTCATCATGTTCCTGGGAGATGGTGAGGCCAGAGAGAGGTACTGGGCAGGGTGCCTAGGCGGGGGAGCCCAGGGTGCCACGCTGAGGCAAAGAGGCTGTGTTGATGAGCCTGGCATCCTAAGGGGAGGGTATTTACGAGATTGGTGGGGTTCCAGGCTGTGGACCATAGGGGTCCCTTGAGGGTCTGGGAAAGGAAGGGAGAGGAGGGCTACCAGTCACATTTACAGAACCCTGCCCTGGTACTGTTGCCTCAGGCTGCATTGGCAGCAAACCAGAGCACTCTGGGTACCCAAGAAGGCTGAATGAGTGGTAGGGAGCCAAGAGACTGAGGCCCCCACTCCCTGCTGCAGGGATGGGTGTCTCTACAGTGACAGCCGCTCGCATCCTCAAGGGCCAGCTTCATCACAACCCTGGGGAGGAGACCATGCTGGAGATGGACAAGTTCCCCTTCGTGGCCCTCTCAAAGGTGAGTCCCAGCCCAGGCCCTCTGGCCCAAGCTTCCTACCTCTCAACTTGGCGGATGGAGCAAGGGGCAGAGGGCCCACTGCAGGCCTTGGCATGGCCATCAGACCTCCAGGTCCCTGCAGCCCCACTGTGACACGAGAAGGAAGCAGCCACTTCCCAAGAATTATTTGGAGGCTTTTACTCATCGATTTAGAAATCCTTTTATTGGCTTGGCGTCCATAGCACAGTGGTTACAGCACTAGCCACAAGTTCAATCCCAGCCCAGGCCAGCTAAACAACAGCAACTACAACAACAAAAGAAATAGCTGGGCATTGTGGTGGGTGCCTGTAGTTCAGCTCCTTGGGAGGTTGAGGCAAGAGAATCACTTAAGCCCAAGAATTTTTTTTTTTCTTTTGAGACAGAGCCTCAAGCTGTCCCCCTGGGTAGAGTGCCATGGCTTCACTGCTCACAGCAATCTCCAACTCCTGGGCTCAAGCGAGTCTCCTGCCTCTGCCTCCCAAGTAGCTGGGACCACAGGTGCTCGTCACAACACCCGGCTATTTTTTGGTTGCAGCCATCATTGTTGTTTGGCGGGCCTGGGCTGGATTCGAACCTGCCACCTTAGGTGTATGTGGCTGGCGCCTTAGCTACTTGAGCCACAGGCGCTGAGCCAAGCCCAAGAATTTGAGTTGCTGTGAGCTGTGATGTCATAGGACTCTACTGAAGGTGACAAAGTGAGACTCTGTCTCCAAAAAAGAAAAAGAAAATAAATCCTTTTACTTTGAAGGGTAGCATACATAGAAAAAATGAACAAGTGTACAGCTTGAATTCTCATAAATCACTCATCTATATAATAAGCATCAGGTCAAGAAGTTAGATGTGATAGCAGCCAGAGGTCCCCTCAAGTCCCCTGCAGTCCCTAGACCCCTCTCACCAATAGTAGTTACTATCTTGACTTTGAACACCATAGTTAACTGCACCATTCTTTCTTTCTTTCTTTTTTTTTTTGAGGCATTGTCTCACTTTATTGCCCTCTGTAGAGTACTATGGTGTCACAGCTCACAGCAACCTCAAACTCTTGGGCTCAAGTGACTTTTTGCCTCAGCCTCCCAAGTAGCTGGGACTACAGGCACCTGCCACAATGCCTGACTAGTTTTAGAGATGTGGTCTCACTCTCTGGCTCAGGCTGGTTTTGAACTCCTGAGCTCATGCGATCTACCTGCCGCAGCCTCCCAGAATGCTAGGATTACAGGCGTGAGCCACCTCGCCCAGTCGCTGTGCATGCTTCTGTGTTTCAAATGGACAGAATCATACAGTGTACAGTCATCCCTGGGTGCCTGAGGGACCTGATTGCAGAACCTCCCCAGGATACGAAACTCCGTGGATGTTCATGTCCCTGATCTATAATAGTGTAGTATTTGCGATTAACCTACACACATAAATGACTTCTGATACCTAATACAGTGGAAATCCTACAGTTGTTGCACTGTATTTTTTAGAGAATAATAACAAGAAAATAAGTCTGTACACCATTCAGTACAATTGCACAAGCCAGAGATAAGGAACCTGTGGAGAGCCAACTGTATACTCTTTTGCATGCTGTTCCAGTTCATTTGTTCTCTCCCAGTTCACAAAGTTAATTAGATTATCTGGCCCCAGAGATGATTTGGTTCTGGTTCCAGATCACTGCAATAAAGCAGTTATGGCAATGAAATGAGTTATATGAGGCTTTTGGTTTCCCGGTGTATGTACAGGTTATGTTTACACTCCACCGCAGTTTATTAAGTGTGTAACATCATGTCCAACAAATTTATATATCTTAATTTCAAAATATCCTGTTGCTAAAAAAATGCTAGCAAAGTGAACATATGCTGTTGGGAAAATGGCACCAATAGACTTGCTTCATGCGAGGTTGGCAGAAACCTTTAATTTGTTAAAAAAAAAAAAAAAAAGGCACATCTGTGAAATGCAGCAAAGCAGACTGCAGTAAAACCAGGTATGCCCATACCATGTTAGTTTGTTCCGTGCAGTGCACCCTAGCGGTGGCTGGTGGTGGTGGCGGCGGCGTGGGTGTGGTGCCAGGTAATAACCTCCACACTCTATGGGTCATAACAGGGACTGCAGTGCTCTCTGTGCCTTCAATGTGCTCTCAGGCTGTTGGGAAAGGGAGGCAGGCACTTAGTGTTTGGAGCCTCTATGAGAGGTGAACAGAGGCTGCCACAGTCAAGCAGCAGAGGATGGCGCGGCCTCTCAGTCCCCGCCTCCCCTTCCCAGACGCCCCTGCCCTGGTCTTCTTGTCTCCAGCCTCTCCACCTGCTTAAGAAGCCCCCTCCCCTCCCTTCTCCAGGACTCACTGCTCCCCCACCTCTTGCTGGGTCCTGAAGCCTCAGATCCAGAGAGAGGTCTCTGCTGACCCCCCCTGCCTGTCCCCGACTCCTCTGCCAGCCCTTCCTCTGTAGGCCTGAGACATGGGGTCCTGCCCGGTACTGCCAGAGTACAGGGAATAGCAGCAGGAAGCAGGCAGCTGGGTGACCCTCTGGCTTGGAGGGACCCTGGTGGGTAATGGTCTCAGCCCAGGCTATGAAGGAGCTTCTCTGTGACCCTTGTGCCCTGGTGTGCATGGTGTGAGTAGAGGGGGTGGGCAGCAGCTGGGCCAGAGCCTGGCCATCTCTTGACCCTCTTCTCCCACCTGCAGACGTACAACACCAATGCCCAGGTCCCTGACAGCGCTGGCACCGCCACTGCCTACCTGTGTGGGGTGAAGGCCAATGAGGGCACTGTGGGGGTGAGCGCGGCCACAGAGCGCACCCAGTGCAACACCACACAGGGGAACGAGGTCACCTCCATCCTGCGCTGGGCCAAGGATGCTGGTGAGTGGGGCAGAGGGGAGGGGGACAGGGCCCAGCTTTGGGACCCGCCTGGCTGTGTAATGGAGGAAGAGTAGGAAAAGATGCACTCTTGGGACCCCTCTCATGATAGGGAGCCTGGTGGCTCAGGGCTTGCTCAGTTAAGGATTCTGGGCCCAGTTCATTTGCCTGAGTCTATTCATTAGACTATACCATGGGTATAAGAATGTAGCCCCCATAGGTTAGAGAGAGGAGAATCATGACCTAGCCTGTTGCCAGCCCTGTGGGGTTCAGGAAATGCCTCCTCCTTCTCCCTTCCTAAATTTGGGAGGCCTGGCCCGCTCCCCCCAGGGAACTTTGATTCAGGCAATGAGGCTGACAGATACAGGTGATGGGACCACACTCAAGCCCCTGGGGGGCTTCCTGTGGGAGTGGAGCTGTGAGGGTCCTTGATGAAGGGGAAGACACTGGCCCAGCTGGTCACAGCTCAAGGGCCTCCAAGGTTGGAGAGAGGATTGCAGAGTCAGTGTGCCACCCATCAAGCTGTTTGGAAGCCACCATTCCCCCCTTGATACAGATGGGGAGACTGAGGCCTGAGCAAGCCGTGGAACTGACAGGCCAGTCTTGTTCTGGGAGAGGGAGGGAGAAGGCAGCTGGGAACCCCATCCACAGATGAGCCAACCATTCCTCTCCCAGGGAAATCCGTGGGCATCGTGACCACCACGAGAGTGAACCACGCCACGCCCAGCGCTGCTTATGCCCACTCGGCTGACCGGGACTGGTACTCAGACAATGAGATGCCCCCAGAGGCCCTGAGCCAGGGCTGCAAGGACATCGCCTACCAGCTCATGCACAACATCAGGAACATTGATGTGAGTGCCAGGGTGTGGCCAGGGCGGGGACAGGGGACGTGAAGCCTGAGCTGAGCAGGAGGCCTCAGGCCCAGGCTGGCCCGGGACAAGTGGCCAGGCCTGGCTCCCCACACCTGGGAGGGCTCTGGCCTCAAGGGTATTTGCGGTTGGGCAAGCAGACGCTATAGGTTTTCTCTGCAGTGGAGCTGTGGGGTGAACCTCACCACACCTCAATGACCGGGCCCCCAGAGATTATTCCATAGGCCGCAACCTGGAGCTGCACCCCATCCCCAGCTCCCACAACACAAGGGCGGGCACAGTGGCCATTGGAGGGGAGGACTGGCCCTGAACATTCACACGTGCATGGGCAGACAGGTGTTTGCTGGCAACGTGATCTTGGGCCAGTTCTTTATCCTCTCTGCGCCTTCCCTTCCACAACCCCTTTGTGAACTGTGCCTGCCTTGTAAGCCCATGGCAGGAACCAAGTAAGACCCCACCTGGAGAGAGACCCCAGGCCCGACTCCACTGCATGCTCAGAAAGGCGCAGGAACATCTATGCCGAGCCACATCCTTGTCACAAAACACACTTCAACATACTGAGCCGGCAGAGGTTGTCCTCCCTACTCTTTGTTCTTAAGTGACAACTTCTGGCTTGTTTCTTTTCAAGGCTTTATTCCCCGCTGGGGGTTAGAGAGGGTGCCTGAGGGCCTTCAGTTCCAAGAGGTCTGGAATGGGAATCGGGAGGTGTCAGAGAAAGCTCCAGGCCCCAGCTGTCCCCACCCCCCATCACACTCACTTGCCCTCCGCCCTCTACCTAGTTGCACCCAATGCCTGGGTGCCACCTGGCCCCTCCACCAGCCCACGTCTGCCCTCCTCCCAGCGGTGGGTCAGGTGTCCCCTTTCAGGGCACAGTTCTTTTGAGCCCGCTTAGTGTACAGGCATCTGAGACACTAAGCCACCCATCTTGGCTTTGCCTCCACCCCACACCTGCCCTGGGGCAAGTCCCTTCCTCTCCCTGAGCCTCAGTTTCCCCACCTGTACTACATGAACAGAGAGCCACACCTGCCTCCTCCTGGGGCCATTGGAGGCCACGATGAGGTCATGGACGTGAGAACATTTGTTGTATAAGCACAGGGTGTAATTATGGGGCTGCTCTTCAGAGGGCTTTGGCAGGAATGGCCTTGGGGGCGGGGGGTAGAAGCTTAAGAGAAAACCAAGGGGAGGGAAGACGTGTCAGGAGGGTGGAGGGAGGTGGTGGTTGTGGGGGTCCCCAGGGCCCTGTGGTGGATAGAGCTATAAGCCATGGGGTGAGCGCAGAGGGAGGACCTGTGTGGGGACCTTTCTCTCCCGGCCGCTTCTATCCCTCCACCTCCATCCCAAAGCCCCCTGGTCCCCAGGCTATACATGAAACAAAAATCCTGGTGTCCGCCCTGAAAATAAATATCTGTTGCTTTTAAAAAAAGAAAGAAAGAAAGACACAAACCCAAACCCCAAAGCCAAACAGCAAGTCTGTTATTTGGGAGTTTAATGAGCCCGTGTGAAGTCCCTGCTGAGGCTGGAAACGATGAGGCTCCGGGCAGGAAGATTGGGGGCTTCGTTTTCCACTCTGGAGATGCCAAGGGGTCAAGTTCTGTGGGAACTGATGGGGGCAGGGACCTGTGACCTGGGGCCCCCTTCTTTTCCCTCATACCAGGCCCTGTCCCAGACCTCCTGGCTGCAGCTGGGAGTAAGGAACTCGCCTCTCAGGGAAGACTTTTCACTGCTTCTGGCTGTGGGAATCCCTTCCACTGGCAGCTGCCCCTTGGGTGCTGGGGACAGCCCCGGAGGACTGTAACTTCCTCCTGTGGCAGTCCCGAGGGTGGGTATTAGGCCCATTCTTTAGAGGGGGGAGCTGAGGTTGGAGAGTTTAGGTGGCAGGCCCTTGGTATCAGTAAGTGATAGAATCAGGGTTCAAACCCAAGTCTAACCTCAAAGCCTATGGCTTCTCCCCATCCCTATGACCCAAGCTTGTCTCAGACTCCTGGTTCCCTCCCCAGCCCACAGAACTTATGTTCGAGGTGGGAAGCAGGGGGTATGTGAGGTGCCTGGGATGGTCTAGGGCCAACCTCAGCTGGGCTCTGCTCTTCCAAGGTGTCCACCAGGGACAGCAGACTGGGCCCGTGCCCACAGTGACAGGAGGACACTAGTGTGGTGGTCACCACGGGCGGCTGCTGTTATGCTCTTGGCTTCTGTTTTAAAAATAGTCAGGACTTCAAACATGGACTCCCAAGGAAAACAAACATCCCGCGTCGGTCTGCCCGCATGCACCAGCCACCGTGGGTAAAATTAGCCTGGTGGTGACTACACAGTCGTGAGGCCTGGCCCCCACTGTTTGCCCAGGCTATGGTGGGCCGGTTCCCAGTGGGGCTGCCCCAAAGACCTTCCTGGCTGGGGCCTCTCCCTGCACACATGCTGTGGGCGAGGAGGCTCTGGGAACCCTACCCTCAGCCCATGGACACAGCAGAGGCCTCGTGCTACAGTCAGAGAGGCCCCTGGTTTGAATCCTAGCTCTGCCCCTTACTGGCTATGTGGACTTGGGAAGGACACACTTCTGTGCCCATTTCTTTATTTGGAAAGCAAGTGACACGGGGTTTCTTGCAGCCTTGGTATGAAGTCAGATGAGCTGATGTGTCTTAAATGCTTAGAGCCTGTAAGTGTCCTTATTCTTACAAAAGTGGGAGTTTTGTATCAGGAGCCACTGGGTAGGTTATCAGTAGCTCTGCTATTTCACCCAGAATCTCCAAACCACAGTCCTGACAGTCTCAGGATGCATGACTGTCCCCAAGCTGGAAGACTGAGACTCAAAGAGAGTGGAACCCTGGATTCACCCAGCTGGGAAAGTGTTGTATCCCCCCCTACCCAGGAGTCCAGTGTCCAGGCTGATGGCTCCCGCCTCTTTAGGTGATCATGGGAGGTGGTCGGAAGTACATGTACCCCAAGAACAGAACTGACGTGGAATATGAGACGGATGAGAAGGCCCGGGGCACGAGGCTGGACGGCCTTAACCTCATTGATATCTGGAAGAGCTTCAAACCGAAACGCAAGGTAGCTGTTAGCTGGGTATCTGCAGAGGTGGCCTGTGGTGGGGGTGAGGCCTCTCTGGGATCTGTGGCCTCCTGCATATTGGGCTCATAATTCTTCCCTCCATGGGCTCTGGTCTAAGGCATATGAATGGCACACGTAGATATGGTAGGTGATCAATTAGCTCTTTCCTCTGGAGGAGGGCCCCAGGCATAGGCAAGCCATGGGGTGGGTAATCTGCCTGGGAGTTCTGTCACCCTGAGCCCTGCTATATGGCCCACAGCTGGGCACAAGACACAAAGGATGAAAATCAGTTAAGGAACCATGGAAGGCTGTGTGCAGGGATTAGGGGAGGCACCCCAGAGGGATAGGCCGTAGAGAGGGGCCAAGAAGCCCTGAGCAGGTGAGAGGATGGGACAGAAGGGGCAGCAGGGTGTGCCAGGCGGAGAGTGGGGGAAGCCCCTCACAGTGAGACCCCCTTGGGTGGGGAAGGAGGTGCTGGAGCTCTAGAAGGACCCCAAGCTCTGGCTGTAAGCTTAGCGCAGCTTCTGGCCCTTTAAATCTGCGTTGCTGGTCCCCTGGCCTGGGGCAGCTGGGGTCTGGAAATGACTGTGGTCAGCGCTGAAGACAGTGGGAGCAGCCTGGCAGCCACTTTAATGTCACTCTGGAGTTGGGTTTCTGAGAGTTCCAGGACTGGCCCTTGGGGAGGCCTCGTGGGCTGAGGCTGGCCCAAGAACAAGGTGGGGGCAGGGTCTGGGAAGGGCCCCCAGGGGGTGGTGGGGGTGTGGGGCCACGAGGCTGGGAGCCCTTTCCATTCCTCCTGAGTCAGCTCAAGCTGTACCAGAGCCCCTTCCCGCCCCTACCCACAGAGACACCTCCCCTCCCAGCCTCAGTTTCTCGACATGAAACATGGGGCCAGAGCTTAATCCTCCTTTCCCAGGAGCTCGGTCTAGACCCCCAAGATGGGGAGAGAGGGCCCACATTGTGGCCCCAAGCCTGGACACATAGACCCTGCTGTCGGGTCCCACGTAGGCCATTTATCCCTAGAAAATCAAGGGTAGTTCCCATCAAATTCCAACTTGGTAAGAGAATGTTTTTTTAAAAGTGAGTTTCAGAATCAGAATCAGTTTCACCTTTACTTACTAGCTGTACTATCCAAGGGCCTTAGTGTCCTCATCTGTAAAATGGGAATAACAGCCCTGCCTACCTCAGGGCTGAAGTGAGGATAGAATGATAAAGCATAGGAGAGCCACCTCTATGAAGCAGAGCGGGGGAGCCAGAGTCCTACTTTCTTGGTCTCTCCTCTCCAGCAGCCCCTGAGGTTTGAAAGCTATTGATCCCAATGCTATTGCCCAGAGAAGGCAGGGGACTCTCCTAAGGACACACAGCTGACTCTTGGCAATGTTGGGGCTCCTAGACCAGGCCCTAAGTGGTGTTGACTCCAGGTTGAGCCTGGTCAGCCTCTCTCTGTGGTCTTTATCTCCCTGGGAAGCAGCCTGCCTTTATCTTCCCTCTTGGATGGGGTCCTCAAGGCTTGGCCTCCTCCCTGGCTCCCCGTGACTCCCAGAGCACACAGCCCATCAGCACTCAAGGCCTGAGCTTGCCTCTTCTTTGCTGGGGATTGCTCCCGCTTGGAACATACCTCCCTGACCCCAGGCTGATTAATTACTACTTCAGGGTGCCTCTAGGACATCACCTCCACCAGGAAGCCCTCCCTGATCCTGCCTCTGGGCTCATGGATCTCCTGAGGTCTCAGAATTGTCTTCCCCCTGTACTATATATTATAATGGCTTGTCATTTCTTGAGGTCAGGAATGGTAGGTCTTCAGGGAGGAACTGTTAAATGACAGGAAACAATCAAATGCCCAGGCTCTAAGGCCAGCTGGGGTCAGTCCTTGTGACTCGCCCTACCTCCTCCCAAGTGCTGATATCCGCTCTTCTTCCTAGCAATCCCACTTTGTCTGGAACCGCACAGAGCTGATGAACCTTAACCCCAGCACCGTGGACTACCTCTTGGGTAAGTGGGTGCATGGAGTGGAGTGGAGGACACCCATCTGGTGGCTGGAGTGGCCACAGCCTGCCCCCCACTTAGGGGTCTTTGCCCTCAGGCTCTAGGATCTGGGAGGGGCAAGGAATAGGCTTCTGTTTCCTCCAATCAGGCCTGAAAATCTGCTGGCTATGGGAGCATTAGCCCCATCAGGCACAAGGAGAAACTCACAGACGAGAAACCCATGTCACAACTGGGTAGCAGTATGGCCCAGGAAAGTTGGAAGCCTGACTGGGAACTAGGCCTTAAATAGCTCTTTAGGCTGGGTGCATTGGTCCACACCTGGAATCCCAGTGCTTTGCGAGGCTGAGGCAAGAGGATTGTTTGAGGCTGGGAGTTCAAGACCAGCCTGGGTAACATAGTGAGACACCCCTCCCTCCATCTTTTTTTGAGACAGTCTCTGTCCCCTGGGCTAGAATTCCATGGCCTCACTCTAGCTCACAGCAACCTTGAACAGTGGGGCTCAAATGATCCTCCTGCCTTAGCCTCCTGAGAAGCTGGGACTACAGGTGTCAACCACCATGCCTGGCTAATTTTTCTATTTTTAGTAGAGGTGAGGGTCTCACTTTGCTCAGGCTGGTATTGAACTCCTGACCTCAAGAGATCCTCCTCCCTCAGCCTCCCAGAGTACTAGGATTACAGGTGTGAGTTACTATACCCAGCCACTACAAAAAAAATTTTAAAGCCAGTCAAGGTGGTGCATACCTGTAACTGTAGCTACTCTGGAAGCTGAGGCAGGAAAATCAATGGAGCCCAGGAGTTTGAGAATGCAGTGAACTATGATCAGGCCACTGCACTCCAGCCTGGGTGACAGAGTGTGAAGATGCCTCAACAAAACAAAACATAACAGCTCCTGGGCTAGAGAGCCAGGGACTGGGAGTCAGCTCTACAGCATGGCCCAGGCAGTTGCCAATCAGATTGTTTCTACTATTCCCAACAGAGAATGGGGAGTCAGTGGGCCAGGGGGAAGCTCCAGTCTTGGTAGAAGGAAGCCCTGGGCACTACTGTGCAAACAGCTGGGCCCTCTTGCCCAGATGGCTATTGCTCTGAGCAAGTGGTGGCAAAATTCCATCAAACATTTCCCAAGGAGCACAGCTCAGGGTTCTGGGTGTGTCCTTGGAGATTATGGGCTCAGCTGTGTACCTAGAGGATCCCCCAAGACACATGCAGACAGCCACCTGCTTGCCTGGGTGCATGGCATACACCCACCACCTCACATGGACTACAAGGAGCTGTGTGTGCACCACTGTGGCTCCTGGGTCTTAGAACCAGAGTACTGGGTGCAAATGTAGCTCTACCACCTCTAAGCTGTATAATCTTGGGCAGGTAGTTTAGCCTCCCTGTGCCTCAGTTTCTTCACCTGTAAGTGGGGATCATGACTCTTCTAAAAATGTAGTTAGTGATAAAACTGGGTTGCCACAAGCATCCTAGGAACTTATACCTTGTATGTGCATAAGTCATCTATTTCTGCATAACAAATAATCTCAAATTTAGTTTCAAATAAGAGCTTCTTTGGGTCAGGAGCAGCTCAGCTGGGTCTCTTATGAGGTTGCAGTCACCAGGAGATTTGGCTGTGTCTGGAGCTTCCAGGGTGGCTAACTCCCATGGCTGGCAAGTTGATCATGGCTGTTGGCAGGTGGCCTCAGTTCTTTGCCACATGAACTCTCCATAGAGTGGCTTGAGTGTCCTTACAACATGGCGGCTGGCTTCCCCCAGAGATCCAAAAGTATGTAAGATAAAAGCCACAATGTCTTATGCCTTGACCTTGGAAATCACACACCATTGTTTCAGAGGTATCTTGTTGGGATATTCTGTTGACTACAAAGGCTCACCCTGGTCACCTTGGGAAGGGACCACATGGGGACGTGAATTCCAACAGATGGAGATTTGGGGGCACCATCTTGGAGGCTTTCAGAGAACAACTGAGGGATCAGGCTGTTCATTGGAACTGTTGTTTAGCTGTGTACACACTCACAGAAGGTCAAGGTGTTCTGGAAGGACAACAGAACCAGAAACCCCAGCAGAGGACACACCTCAAAACTTGTGCCATGACAAAGAACAAATCAGTCTCCTTATCTCAAAGTGTGGAAACCAAGCCCTGTGAGCAGAAGAAACAGTGACCCCAAACCAACAGTTTCACTGCATGAGCCACTGGCACCCTTCAAACCCAACATGTAAATGTTACTCCATCTAGTCCAGGCCACACTGCCCTGTTTCAGGGCCTCAGTGCTCTGTCCTGGGCCTTCCCAGCTGCAGGTAGACTGATGGGTTTGAATCCAAGATCTGTTACTTCCCAGCTGAAAAGAGGAAGTTATTGAGTAGAGCCCAGCCTCCTTCTCTGTATAATGATCACGGTGACCCCACACCAAGTGGTGGCGGTGAAGAGGAAAGAAATTGTAGGCACAATTCTAGGCCCTCAAGAGTCACTCAGATAAGGGTCCTCGCCGCCCCATCTCCACTTTACTTCCGAGCTGAGTGTAGGGAAACTGTGTTCCCCAGGGCACCCTCCAGTTCCTCCTTGGGGACCTTCTAGCAGGGTCACAAGCTCTCAGCACCTACACCTCCTTTGTCCTCCCCAGGCCTCTTCGAGCCTGGAGACCTGCAGTATGAGCTGAATAGAAACAACCTGACCGACCCATCCCTCACTGAGATGGTGAAGGTGGCCATCCAGGTCCTGAAGAAGAACCCCAAAGGCTTCTTCTTGCTGGTAGAAGGTAGGGGGCTGGGGCCTGCTGAGAGGGAGCTTCTAGAAACTTGGCCCCAGGGGATGGGCGATGGAGCTCTCGAGAACTGTGACCAGTTTGGAGCAGGGGAGAAATCCCTTTGGGAGCAAGTGTTAGGGATGGGCGGGGTATGCCTTGGAAGCTGCCAGCCATCACCCTCCAAGATGGTGTAGGTGGCCTCTTTTAGACATAGAGATGGTGTGGCAGGCTCACCAGTCCAGGAAGGCTTCCTGAAAGAGGAGGCAGGTTACTGCCTTTCTTAGAGGCTTGGCTCTGGAGGAGTGGGCAGCCCCACAGCTTCCCTCTGATAGATAGATGCACAGGCTCTGGCTTTCCCAAGCCATGTGCAGCCATTTACAGGCTTCCCCAGCACTGTTCAGGCCCGGGAGGCAGGCTGGAGTTCTCAACCTGGTGCAGCCATCGCTGACTGTGTGACCACTACCCGCGTGTTTCTGTAAAATGAGGCCAGAAATAGCCTTCTTCTCCCAGAAGGGCGACCTCCATTGTATTCAGAGACATAAAGTACTTGGAACAGGACCCAGCAAAGAATAAATCCTCAGTGTTTCTATTATTAGCATTATCGCGATGACACAATAGCTAAGGTAATAACAATAGGAAGTATGAGGAAGTGATAAAGATTCTAGAATCTTCTAAAGGTCCAACAGTGGTGACTCTCTGTGGTTCCTCCTGCTGCCTTGCTGAGGTCTGCATGGATATATATGCACACATGCGGACACATTTACATGTATGCCCTCGCCACACAGACATACACTCAGGCCCCTCCACCTTCCACAGGCTAGTGGCTGCCAGCCCAGCTTGGCTGCTTTCTTGCCAAACCCTGGGGTTCCCACTCAAGCACGGCGGTCTCGGCCTGGCCCTGAACAGGCCTCTGACGCCGAGGAACCAGCCAGGAACCAGTGGTGGTGAACACGGGCTCCCCTGGGAGCAGTCCTCTTTGTGAGCAAGGCCAGGACAGGCATGCCAGGCCAGCTGCTCCCAGAGCCACAACAAAGGGAAGACCCGCCCTGCCAGCCGTCAGGACTGGGGGGCAGGCTCGGGCTGGTGGGAAGACAGGGCCGCCTGGCGCCCAGGCTTGGGACCCTCAGTGCTGGGAGTGTCCACCCAGGCAGCACCCTCCTGTTACAGAAGGGAGGCGTCCCCTGAGGTCACATAGCCTCAGCTGCTAAGCCAAGCTTGCAGCCAGGTCCCTGCGCATGCCCAGAGGGAGGTGCCTTGGGATCCAGCCTCCAGCAAGCCTTAGTGGAAGCCTGCTGTGGGCACTGCCCTGGCACTGAGGCCTTTCACAGCTCTGGCAGTGAGGAGGGCACCTGTGTTTTCTACTCCAAGGGAATGTATTCAAGGTGGAGATGGAAAAACAGGGACTTTAGTCTCCCCTGAATTCAAGTCCCAATAAATCCCACCATGGGGACAGCCCTTACCCACTCTAGGCCTCAGTTGCCCCATCTGTAAATGAGGGTGATCACACCCCTCTTTACCCAGGACGGTTGTATCTGACATGTCCTGGGATTCATGTACTCCCCACTCCCTACCTACCTGAAGTTTTTCCTTTTTTTGTTTTTTGAGGTAGAGTCTCACTCCATCACCTTGGGTAGAGTGCTGTGATGTCATGATAGCTCCCAGTAACCTTGAATTCCTGGGCTCAAGTGATCCCCTTGACTCAGCCTCTTGAGTAGCTGGGACTATAGGCGCCCACCACATTTTTAGTAGAGAAGGAGTCTCACTTTTGCTCAGACTGATTTCAATCTCCTGAGCTAGAGAATCTTCCCTTCTTGGCCTCCCAGAGTGTTAGGATAGGCATGAGCCACTGTGCCCACCCTCCCTCAAGTCTTGAGAAGCCCCTTCAGGCCTCTGGAGAGACAGCGCTGGGAGCAGAGTGGGGTGGTGGGAAGAGCACGAGTCTGGTGGGTCTGATTTGAGATCTGGGCTCTGTGCTCTCCCTCACTTGCCCTTGGCCCCAGGACTCTCCCTCTCTGGCCTTGTAAGGTCAAACAGCTGTAGGAGATACCCAGGGTGTGGGGCCTGGCACAGAGTAGTGCCCAGCAAAGGTTACTGTCCTTCCCTCTCAAAGAAAGGTTAATCCGACAGTGTCATGGGGCTTAGGCCGCAGATCTTCCCCTCACTCTTACTGAAGGCTTTTGCATTGGTCCCTAGGAGGCAGGATTGACCATGGGCACCATGAAGGCAAAGCCAAGCAGGCACTGCACGAGACGGTAGAGATGGATCGGGCCATCGGACTAGCAGGCAACATGACCTCCTTGGAGGATACACTGACTGTGGTCACTGCTGACCACTCTCATGTCTTCACCTTTGGCGGGTACACCCCCCGTGGCAATTCTATCTTTGGTAGGTGGGTCTCCATCAGGGTGGGTACTGGGCATTCCAGTGGCTGGAAAAACCAGTAAGCTCAGCACATGGGCTTGGTCCATAAAACATTGCTGACAATGGTTGGTGGGAGAGCACAGGGGAGATGTGCAGTGGGCTGGGTGCATGACTGGGTGAATATGCAGGTGGGTAGACAGGTGGCTCCATGGCCAATGGACAGAAGAGAAAGTAGGAGATGGAAGAGGGAGGGAGAAGATGGATGGATGGGAAGGATGATGGCACAGTGGAAGTTGGGAGATGTTTGGCTGGAAGGAACAGAATTTGGAAGGTGGTTGATGGAGGTGGTACAGGGCCCTTCAAAGAGGACCCTGGGGGTTTCCAGGCCATTGAGGGACCCAATCTTGGGGATGGGGACAGCACTCCTGCTGCTCCAATATGACCCCTGAGTACATCTCTCTACATACAGGTCTGGCCCCCATGGTGAGTGATACTGACAAGAAGCCATTCACTGCCATCTTGTATGGCAACGGACCTGGCTACAAGGTGGTAGATGGTGAGCGAGAGAACGTCTCCACAGTGGACTATGGTGAGGCCACTAGGACCCAGGGCTGGGAGGAGGTAGGGTGGCCCTTGGGGATGGGCTTGGGAATAGAGTGTAAACTTGTGGCTTGGCTTAGGGATCTCAGAACATCTAAGATTTGAGTCAGAACATCAGTTTGAATTGCCTTCTACAATTTAGCAGCTCTGAGACCTTAGGCATGTAACTTGACCTTTCTCATCTTAAATTTCCTCCATAAAAGGGTTCTGCCTTCCAAGGTTACCCTGAAGGACTAAATAGGTCTGCAGTTAGCATGTGCCTGGCACGTGTAGGTGCTTGGTAAGAGACTCTGCCTCTCAATTCTGCCCTGCTAATGCATACAGCCTAGATGAGGTTAACTTTCTCTGTTGGGGATAGAGAACTCAGGCTCAGCTTCATAGCCTGTGGCCTTGGGCAAAACATGCTGGGCCTCGGTTTCCACCTCTATAAAATGGGAACGTCAGGCCTAGCAGGCTTTCAGCAGGCATTTTTTCTGGCCCACAGCTCACAACAACTATCAGGCGCAGTCTGCCGTGCCCCTGCGCCACGAGACCCACGGTGGGGAGGACGTAGCTGTCTTCGCCAAGGGACCCATGGCACACCTGCTGCATGGGGTCCACGAGCAGAACTACATTCCCCACGTGATGGCTTACGCGTCCTGTGTTGGAGCTAACCTGGACCACTGCAGTCATGCCAGCTCGGCGGGTGGCCGTGCTTTGGTCCCCCTGCTGCTCTTGCTGGCCCTACTGCCCCTGAGCATCCTGTTCTGAGGGCCCAGCACCTGGGCACCATAGGCCCATGACAGATGCCAACTTTCCACTCCTGGTGCTGCCCTCTACCCGCAGCCCACACCTCAGGGGGCAGGGAGGCAGAGGCCCGCACAGCCTCTGCAGCTGCCAGAATGGGGACCCAGGAAACCAAAGCCTGCTGCCCACCTCGCTCTTCTCTGGAATCCTCCGCAGTGCCCAGACCATTCCTGGCCTCAGGCCTCTTCTCCCTCCCTGCTGCCCTTTGGCCAACAGGGTAGGTTTCTCTTGGGCAGGCAGAGAGCACAGACTGCAGAAATTCTCAAAGCATCTTATTTTTCTAGCAAACATACTTCTCCAGACCCAGAGGCCCTGCAGCCTCCATGGAACATTCCGGATCTCCGGACCCTCCCACTTCCTTCTCTTTCCTTCTGGAACCCACCAGGCCCTCCCATGTTCATGTTCCTGTCCCCCGGCCCAGTCTTCCCTCCGGAGGAGATTGGTCCTCTCTCCTCAGGACAGGGGTGCGCTCACTCCAAGGCCACCAGGGTTCCCAGGAAGCTCTGTCCTCAGAGCTTCTAGCTCTTGGATCTGACCATCAGTCCCAGGGTGGCCTGGGCTGGGAAAAGCAGCCTGGCAGGGCTGACACTCCTCAGCTCTGAACACACATGCCAGCTCCTCTCTGAAGTGACTCTCCTGTTTGGAACTGCAAAAAAAAAATTTTTTTTTTCTCTTTTTGGTGGTGGTTAAAAGGAACACAAAACATTTAAATAAAACTTTCCAAATATTTCTGAGGACAGAACTGAGTCTTTGTGGTCAGTGAGAAAAAGACTGAAATAAACTTATTTCTCTGGGAAGAACTGGCCTCAGGACCAGGGTACAGGTGGGTTGGGCAGGGTGGCAGGAGCCTCAGGACAAATTGCTTTCTCTGTGCCTCAGTTTTCTTATCCATGAAATGGGAGACAGCCCACTTATGGTTGGCCATAAGGATTAGAGTAGTGCCTCTGTGTCCCAAAACCCACAGAAAGGAGGACTTCAGGCGCCCAGTGACACCCACAAATAACGCTATGATAGTATAGCCTGGCTGGTTTCATTTATTAAACAAATACTAAGCACTGAATACAGCTTGGCACTGTATTCATTTTTAAGAATTTAATCATGAACAAGACGGACATGGTCCTTGCCCTCACAGAGTGTCAGCAGTTGTGATCTTTCCATTCTGATCGTCACATGTGGGTACTGGACTTAATGACTGCACTTGACATTGGGAGTATATGGAGTCTGCTCCTTGCCTCATTGGAATGAGGATTTCCATAAAGATAATAATCATAACAATTAACATGATCATTTAAGATATGCCAAGCTCTGTGCCTGATGCTTTACATGTTTAATTCCATTGAATCGTTAGGATGTAGGTCCCCATCATCCACCTAGATCAGGAGGTGACACCAAGGGTCAGGAGGTTATGCGATTGACCAAGACCCCCCAAGCTGTGGAGCTGCGGTTTGAATCCAGGTCTTTCCTATTCCAAAGCTTCTGTACTTTAAATGACATCTGTGTTTATAATGTATTTACAACCTTGTGCCAACCACGTGCCTAGGCAGACAATAGTGATGGCTCATCCCACACACCAGTTAAATATAAACTCAGAAAGATGAGAAACTGTATGTCAGAAGTGGACATCCTTTAGGACTGAAAATGCAAATGGAGCAGTCTCTGAGCTTCCTAGCAGTCCTGGCAAAAAGGGGAAACCCAACCAAGCTGATGTGGAGATAACAATGAAATTATATGCATGCATCGTGGGCAAGGCAAAGAGACACCTCATCTTGAACCATATAGCACAGTGTTTTTAGGCATTATTCTCATCTCACCTTCACAATTTTTGTCATATTTCTGTACTATTAGTTCCTAAACACTGCTTTTTTTTTTTTGAGACAGAGCCTCAAGCTGTCCCCTGGGTAGAGTGCTGTGGCATCACAGCTCACAGCAATCTCCAACTCCTGGGCTCAAGCGAGACTACTGCCTCAGCCTCCCAAGTAGCTGGGGCCACAGGTGCCTGCCACAATGCCTGGCTGTTTTGTTTTGGTTGCAGCCATCATTGTTGTTTTTGGCGGACCCGGGCTGGATTCAAACCCGCCACCTTAGGTGTATGTGGCTGGTGCCTTAGCCACTTGAGCCACAGGCACTGAACCCTAAACACTGCTTTAAATTCACATTTAAGCTGTCAGATTACTAAAGTCTCCCCGCCTGAAATCAAGGTCTCGAAGTATATAAACCATACTTGTATCTTAGGTTGGGTCTCTCCAGAGGGAGATCCTGGGACAGGAATTTGAGCACAGGTAGTTTGTTTGTAAAAGAAACCCCAAAAGCACCAGTCAGGGGTTGAGAAAGCGAGCTGGGCAAGGAAAGGAAGCTGAGAAAGGATGTGCTATTTATTAAGTGGGTTGCCATTGTGGGCAACCGGGGCTCCATCCCACAAAGAACATCTGAGAGGCCGTGTAGGAGATTCACTTCAGAGATACCCTGCACAGGGGGTGAGGGGGCCCAGGTGGTCATTCTTCCACTCTCATCCCGCATTGGCTAAAGGCCACTCCTGCGGAAGTTAACACAGGCACTTCCAACTTGCCCTTGAAGGCTGAGAGAAAGTCCCCAGACCAGGTGCTGGCACATCAAAGACTCAAAAGACACAGACCAATAGCATCTATCAGACGCTGGGATACACCACTGGGGCTAGAAGCCATGGGCTGTGAGGCAGAAAGATGACGGTCTGCATCTCTTTTCTGTCACTTTCTTGGTTCTATAAACTTGGCCAAGGTATTCAACTTCTCTGATGCCCTGTGCCCAGCACGGGGACTACCACATAGTGAACACTGAGCACCCCAATGGGAGCAAGGAGCTCTTCCTGCCTGGACTCCAGGCTGTGGGGCGACGTGTCCTTTAAGAATTTAACATTGATGTTGCCCAGGTGTCCACTGCTCTGGTGGCTTCCCCATACCTCCTTCACCCAGGCTGGGTCCTGGGTCACTCATCACCCTGGATTTTAACTGTTGTGGAATTTGAGTCCTAATCCGAGCCAGGGGTCCAAGCAGAGGTTCCAGCTCCATCTATGTCTAGTTCCCAGGCCCATAGTCCTAGATACTAAGGACCATAGTCAGTACCCATGGCAAGAGGCTCTTCACTGCTTTCAGATGCTTTCTGGAGGAAAGAACAAAGATGAACTGACAAGTCCTCTTCTGTTCACTGAGCTAACTCTGTCTTCTATTAAAGATAAATCTAGAAACCTCAATAGCCTTGACACAGGAAGAATTTATTTCTATCTCAAACATCAAGTGGTGCCCCTGCTCTGGTGGTTGGGACCCAGGCTCTTTCCACCTTGTGGCTCCACGTTCTGGATATCCTTTCTGTCTGATCAGCACCTTGATGGAGGGAACATGCACACTGGCTTTTTAACCATATCTTCCTGGAAGTGACACACATCACTTCCACTCGGTCCATTAGTGAGAACTGGTCCTCTGGTCCCATCTAGATGCAAAGGAAGCTGGGAAATGTAGACTTTGATGGGGTGCTGCTCCCACCAACATCACCACAGCATGGTCTCAACCTTGGCATGGCTGACACTTGGGGCCAGATAAATCTTCACCATGGGGGCTGTGCTGTGCCAAGCAGGGTCTCTGGCAGCATCCCCTGCCTCCACTCACTTGACTTTTGGAGGCAAAAATCACTCTTTTGTCCCAGTTGAGGACTCTGTTCTGTACTTATGAAGGGGCCTGGGAAGCCCCAGATAGTCAGCTTGGCACGTGCTCAGACACCCTCCAGCTCACATATTCCCTGTACATGGCCGAGGACCCTTGTCATGTTCTAAAACATTGGAAAATATTCCATAAGATCTAGGTTTCTGGCTTTTTGGAAAAATTGAGAGATCAGGCTCGTGGCAGACCCCAGATTTCTGAAGGGCAAAGGTCACTCGGAGCTGAGCGAGGACCCCAGAACGGGGGTGGTTCCCATGTGCCACAGTCCCCAGCATGCCCTGTTTCCTGACATAGCCTTTTCAGCACGTGTTACCTGTCTGATCACACTGAAGACTGAGCTTGTGGCCCCTGCCTTGTGAGAGATTGGGGGACAGACAGAGGACAAGCCCCAGGCTCTGTCTTCAAGCTCGTATCTCATCATAGAGACTTCCAGAGACCGCTTCAGTGTGGAGAAATGAGGAGCTATAGGGGCCGGAAGGAGGGCCCCAACCGGCTTGTGTCACAAGGGTACAGAGGGCTGTGAACAAGCTGAGGCTTAACATGGGGAGGAGGACCCAGGGCATGGGGAAGAGGAATTCTGGCAGGAAACGTATGTGAAGAAATGGGCAGTAGAAGCTGGGGTTTGACCTGAAGAACTGGTGAGCTACAGAAGGCTCTGGAGCTGAGGGAATAAGCAGGATTTGTGAAAGACTGTCCTGTCAGTTTCAAGGGTAGTTGAAGAACTGGGTACCCAGGGAGCAGCATGTAGGCTGCTGTAATAGTCCAGGGAGGAAGAGCTGGGGACATGGACACAGAGAAGGGAATAAGTCCCAAATACAGCCCCAGGAGCCAGCTCCTGCTTGTTAAGAAGGAAGCCAGGCCAGCGGGTGAATGGATAGAGTGTCAGGAAAGTGAATGCTGAGATGGAGAAGAGACTGCCCGATGCCTACCATGTGCCCCATGTCCTGTTAAATGCCAAAGACTTGGCAGTGAACTTGTCACCTTGGGGTACATTTTCCACACACCCTCATCATCTTGTGAGGTGGGCAGTATCATGCCCCATTTCATAGATGGGAAAGTTGAGGTTCTGTGAGGCAGAGTGACCTGCTCCAGGGGCCTGGGCATCGAGGTAACAGCTGGAAGATGGACTCAAGTCCACTTGCTTCCCAGTCCATGCTCTCTCCCTTGTCTCTGGGGTGCTAATCTCTCCAAGGAAAACAACCCCAGGTCCATCGGCTGTAGCACCCTCAGCGGGCTCCCTCAGCCCCCCAGAAGCCCAGAAGCCAAGGTGGGGGGTAAGACAGCAGCAGCGTTTATAATTAGCCTCTGGCTACACTGGAGACCTCCCACCAGGATCTAGCCCCAGCTATCTGGGAGGTGAGGGGGAGATTAAGTTCTCAAAAGAGGATTTGGGCTCTCACGTTCCTGGGTGGCTTCTACTGGGCCTCAATCAGGACTCTGCCCTGATCATGGCGCCAGGCCATTTTCTGGCTCCTCCGCCGTCTGGGCGCACTTTGGATTTGGGGACAGGGTGGGCACACATGCCTCACCAGCTAAGTGGGGGCAGGCTGGGCTGGGTCCCCAGTCCCACCTTCCTCCTCCCTGTTGGAACCAAGGCTTAGAATCCTCAAGGTGGTAAGAACATCACTGCAGGCTCAACAGCAGACGTGCCTGTGGTGTTCCCTGAGTACTAGGCACTGTTCCTACGTGCCTCACGGCACACGTTAACTCATCTTCCCCTCAACCACACTCAGGCAGGTACTGTCATTATCCCCATTTTACAGATGAAGAAACAGAAGCAGAAAGAAATCTGGTAACTTCTCGGAAGTCATGCCAAGAACAAGGGCTGCAACCAGGACTCAAACCAAGCAGGATGGGTCCCCGTGCACGACATTAATCATGCCATCGTGCTCTCTGGCATCGGGCAGGGCCAGACCTCAGGCCAGGCTTTCCCCTAGTGGTACCTCAGGGCAGTTGCTTCTCTTGGAGCCTCAGTTTCTCCTACTGTGATGAGCAGGAGGGCTCATGTCTGTGGGTGGGTCACTAACCACCTCCGGTCATGGAGTCAGGGCCCTCTCTGGTCACGGCACCCCCTTGGTGGAGTCCACTGCCTCATGTATGGACGCTTGATCTCGAGCCTCCACGTGCTGTAGTGGGGAGGGTTTCCCAGCCGTGAGTGGGGAGGAGCAAAAAGGAGGGAAGAGGAAGGTGATTCTGCACAAGCTGGGGCGGGGGTAGTGGCAGCCTGGGATCATGTCCTCTTGGCCTATAAACGGGGGTGGACCTCAAGTGGCTCCCAGCATCAGAAATCACTTTCCTGCATCGAGCTGGTTGGAGAAAAATGGCAGTGATGAGGCTGAGCCCAAGGACAGCAAGCTGGGCCTGGGGAGAGGAGGGTCTGGCGGCAGGGTCTGGTGGGGTGTGAGGTTTGATCATTTATCCCTTTTGCCTCCCAGAGCCCTGGGCCAAGGCCTGAGCAGTTGCTCCCTGTTCTTAGGGCACAAGCAGGTGCCATCCTGACCCCCACCCTTAGGATGAGTTTTGGTGCCAGATGAACCCTTTGTCTGAGCCCTCTTCTCTCAAGGGTGTCTCCTGGGACACAGGCTTCTTTCCACAGACTCTCAGATGAAGCTGAGGCTTGAACAGGCTGCTACCATCCAGAGAAGGAAGACAGCCCAGAAAGGGTCAGACACTGAATTAAAGTCACACAGAATGGACAGAGAAGCCTAGATTCAACCTCCAGCAAAGGGTTCCCCTGGCCTCCTGGCCCTGGCTCAGCTTGCCTTGGGACCTTGGTTGCCAGTGAGAAGGAGGGACTCACAGGTGCCCAGTGCCTGCCTCACTCTGTCCCGAACCCTGTCTCCCCCCACCATCTAACAACAATGGCACTGGCCCATATTATATATAAGAAAACCAAGTTCCAGAGAGTGACAGGGGTGCACTGCTCCAGCTGTGACAGAGCAGGGCTGCCTGAGGAGGTGGCATTTGAACTGAGACCCAGCTAGTAAGACGGCAACTTTACAAAGACCTGGAGGGAAGATTGTTCCAAGTAGGGAATAAAGCAAGTACAAAACCCCTGGGGCAGGAATGAGGGATGGAAAGAAGAACAGAGGGACAGAGGTGGGATGGGGTAGGAAGGACGCGCGGGAGCTGCAGTACACTGTGCACATAGGAGCCTGTGTTTTCTTCTGGAAGCGGAGGGGAAGCTGCTGGAGGGTTAGAAGGAGGGGAGAGATGCGAAGGGCTTGCACTTTGGAAAGATCACTCTGGCTGCTGGGCAGGGGAGGCCCCGGGAGTGCCAGGAACAGATGCTGAAGTACAGTCTGGAGGCCTTTCTGCTGTCCTGGTTGGAGGTAGTGGCAGCCTGGAGCAGGCTGTGATGGTGGTGGCGGGAAGAAGCTGGACCCCAGATGTGCTGGGAGTTAGTGCCAGCCTGGCTCGCTGGTGGACTGCACGCAGGGAGTGGAGGAAATGGCAGAATTGGGCTCAGCACCTGGGTAGATGGAGGTGCCACTTTGGCTATGGGGGACCAGATTTGGGAGGAAAGTTGAGAGTTGGGTCATGTTCAACTGGAGATGCTCACTGGTCTTCAGAGTGGAGATGTGGGGTTTCAGGGCATCCAGGAAGAAACACTGGAGTTCAGCAGAGGAGTCCAGGCTGGAGACGAGGGTTGGGATGGTATTTAAAGCTATGGGGCAGAGACAGTGAGAGGCTTGCCCAAGGTCACAGACAGCCAGTGGCCAGGATTTGAACTGGGATCTATTAGACTCATTTCCACAGCAGCAAGCCTTCACCTCTGAGAACTGGGCACAGAGAAGGCAAGGAAGGGGTAGGACAGGAGAAGGCTCTGAGAAGGAATTTGGGAACAACTGAGATCCTTCCAGCCTGGGCTGCCTATGCCTCCACCTGTAGCCTGACCAGCTGGAGGAGCCCTGATTAAGCATGAAGGCCTGTCCCCTGCCCACTGTACAGATGGAGAAACTGAGGTCCAGATGAGGGCAGGGCTAGGGTCCAGGTCTCCTGCCTGCCAACCATAACTTTTCCACTAGCCTCTAAGGTGGGCTCCTGTCTGTGCCAACTCATGGTTTGGTTGAAACCATCCAACTGTGACATTCCTGAAGGGGTGTGTCTTTCTTAAGGGCCTCAGATGGAGCTAGGGCCTGAGGTCTTCCATCCTGGCCACCCCACAAGTGCATGCTTGCCCGATGCCTGCCACTGCCCTTGGTCTGACCCATCTCAAGACTTCAGGACCCCTCTGGGTCTCTGGCAGGGTGGCCTTGATCCTGGCTCTGGTCATGGTTCCTGCCCTGTGGCCAGGACCAAGCCCCTCTGGCCCCTGCCCAGACCACCCAGCGCCAGGGCTTGGTGGAGCCCAGTGGGGCTGGCGGGTAGTGCTCTGAGGCTGGCCAGCCGTGGTCTGGCTCCGCCTGAGAGGCTGTGGCCTGGGAACCACAGGGCCTCCCGCTACCTCGGGGAAGCGGCTGGGATTTCCAGAACAAACAGGGAAACCACAGGTTCCCCCGCCCGAAGAGGGGAGCTGCCTCTGGCCTCACTCACTGACACCCCACACCTTAGGTTGGGCTCCCCACTTCTGGGTGGACGGAATGGGGGGACCAGTGATTAGTCCAATAGTACCTACCTCCCAGAACTGTGGAAAGATGACACAAAGTCCCCTGGAGGGAATTGGCCCTGCACGAAGCAGGTCCTCATGAGACGTCAGTCCTGGACCCATCCCTTGGTGGGAGCCAGAACAATCCTGGGGGGGTCCTGGGCCTGGCAGGGCAGGCCAGGACAACCTCACTGATTCAGACCAGCTGGGGGATGGGGCACATGTGACTCCACTAAAAGCCGCAATTAGAGCCCAATTTAAAGAAACGCTGTGTTAGTTCTTCCCCAGGCAGATGTGATTATAGGCTCAGAGCTAAACCGTTACTAACAGGATGACACAAGGAGAGGCCCCTTCCAGGGCATGGTGGGACTCTGGCTCAGCCCCTGGCTCCACAGCTGGGAAACCAAGGCCTAGATCCGGAGGGGCAGGCTCCAGGTCACTCTGCAGGTGAGGAGGGCGAGGCCACCACTTACTTTCGCTAAAGGCTCTGGTGCTGCACCAGACACCAAAGGCACCCTGAAGGAGCCAGCATCCCTTGGAAGGGAGGACTTGGGGCTGAGGTGGCTAAAGCCCCTAGAGGAAGTGGCCTCAGCATGACACTGGCCATGCTGCTCCCTGCCCAACCCACAGGGGCCATGAAGTGATAATAATAATACTACTAATGATAATGACAGCAGCAGACAGTGTGGGCCAACCATCACAGGAGTCCTTACAGCAACCCTCCTAGGGGGCTGCTAGTGTTGTCCTTACTATAGGGATGGGGAAACTGAGGCCGTAGATGGGTCAATGCCTTGCCCAAGGTTGCACTGGGAGCCAGAGGCATGCTAGCACTGAAAAGGTGTGCCTCTGTTGGGACTGAACCAGCTGCTGAGATCCTTTACTGCAAGGCCTGGGCGGGGGACACAGGGGTCATCTCAGTGAATGGTGATGAGTGAGTCAGCAAGTGAATGAATGAATGAATGAATGAAAGGCCTATCTAAGGGACTCTGTCCTGGGCGAAGCAGGAAAGGGCCATAGCCCTCGCTAGTTGCCCTCCTCCATCAGACTGGTCCATGAAATCCACTACTCTGAAGAAATCTCTCCCCTCACTCTTAAAGCCCCCCTATGTAGGGACATCCAGTTAAACTTGATTCACATATAAACAAAGAATAATATGTTAGTGTAAGTATGTCCCAAATATTGCATGAAGTATATTTAAACTAAAAATTCTTCCTTGTTTATCTGAAATTCAAATTTAATTGGGCACCGTGGGTTTCTATTTGCTAAATCTGGCAACCCTACCCCTGGAGCTCATTCCTCCCACTGGCACCTGGCCTGGTCAGATGGCTCAGGTCGTGTCTGGACATGGTCCCTGACCGCCCAGTGTTAGCTCCTGTCAGCCCCCAAGACTGCTGCCCCCCTGGGAGCCCCACCTGCAACCCAGTGGCCAGGTGGGCACTGGCGCCCAGCACCTGAGTGCACAGCACAGCTTATGGACTGGCAGGAATGCTGTGTCTGCTCAGTGGACTGAGAGAGAGGAAGAGAGCTCCAGCTGCAGAGGGAACCACGAGCATCAGACACAGAGGCAGAGGCCAGGTGCGGTGGCTCATGCCAGTAATCCCAGCACTCTGGGAAGCCAAAAGGGGCAGATTGTTTGAGCTCAGGAGTTTGAGACGAGCCTGAGCAAGAGCAAGACCCTGTCTCTACTAAAAATAGGAAAACTGAGGCAAGAGGATTGCTCAAGTCCAAGCATTTGAGGTTGTTGTGAACTATGATGCCACAGCACTCTACCCAGGGCAACAGAGTGTTACTCTGCCGACAAACAAAACCAGAGGCAAAGACTCGAGATAAAGAAAGAGACACAGGGACTTAGCAGATGGAGAGAAGGGGAGAGAGCTAGGATGGGCAGAGACAAACAGCCTAAGGCCCCTTGCCCAGAGCTGGTTTGGGACACCAGTGTAGTGGTCACAAGGTCTTGGAAGCACACTGGGATTCTCCTGCATGGAGACGGGTGGCTGGGCCCCTGAGCCCCAACCCTGAGTCCCAGGCTACATGGCTCTGAGAGGCAGCTGGGGGTCTCTAGTGCTGGTGGATGGGTGGAGGTCCATTCAGAGCCCACTCCAACCCCTTTACTCTCTCCTCACCCTGCCTCCCATGGGCAAACACAGGGACATTCATGGCTTCCCAGAAGGGCCTATGGGGCAGCCAGAGTGGCTTTAAAATTAGCCTCACTAACCAGATCTGGTTATTTCAGGAGGCTCCGTCCTGGGCTGTCCCCTTGGCAGGGCAAAAGTAGGGAAGGAGGGAGGGACCTTCACATTCCAGGGTCCCTGGCTGAGCACCCCTGTGGCCTGAGCAGCAGAGAACGTCCAGGTCCCGGTTCCCTGGCACCAGGCCAGCCTGGGCCTGCGGCTGTCTCTTTGGCAAAGTTGCCTCAGGGTTGGCCATGGATGTCCAGGGACACCCCAGCTGGGGGGAGGGGAGGACCTTTCATATTGGGCACCACAAGTTCTGTGCCCAGCACCGTGCAAGGTACCTCAGAGCCCACGGCAGTCTGGGCTCTGCTCTTACTTTAGGGGCCCTACTCTTACTTTACAGCTGAGGAAACTGAGACACAGAGAGCCAGGGAGGCCCCCCTGCAAGGTAGGGGACATGGGGGATGTCTCATCAGTAGGCACCCAGTCTCTCTGCGGGAGGCCGCTTTCCTCCTGTGTCTGGAGAAACTTCTGGCTGCTATTTCCACCACCAGAGTTATTTCTAAGCAGAGTCCAGCGCTTCCCGGAGCCTGGTGCCCCCCGCCCAAGCCCTAATTCCAGCCTCGGGTCAGAGTGTCCCGGCTCGCCCTCCCTACCTCAGAACGCAGAGAGAGCACAGAGCTGGCATGGACACAAGAGAAACAGCGCTGGATACTTTGATCACGGAGGCCGGATTCGTCCTCAGCCTCCCCTGGCCCCATCTTGGAGCCAGAGGGGTGGGGCAGGGTGGGGCTCTGGGCTAAAAACCCAGCCCTCCCCTTCCCCCACACACCTGGCACAAGCTGGGCAGGGAAGGGACAAAGGCAGTTCTTGCCCACCAAGTGGCCCACATGCCTGTGCCATGGCAGCCCCAGCTACTCTGTCTCAGCTCTGGGTCAGAGTGGGGGAAGGGGAATGCATTGCTAGTTAAAGGGAGACAAGCATAGGAGAGTTCGTTATGAGGGGTCATCACCCCAGTAAAGCCTCATGTCCAGATTCCTGTAGTGCGACCAGCCTCAAGCAGGGTGTCATCCCCCCACTCAGTTGACCCCATGTCCTCTGCAGGTCTATTAATACAATCATTATTAATGGCTGATTTCTCTTCTCACTGAGTGTGCTAGGGCTGCACCAAGAATTTGGTAATCCTCACACCAAGGTGCCAGCCAGGTCAGGACTATTAGCATCCCTACTTACTGCACAGATGGGGAAACTGAGGCCCAGAGAGCCAAAATGACATGGCCAAGATCACAGGGCCAGGCGGTGAATAACTCAGAGCTGACTCCAAAGAAGCTCTTAACCTTGGTGCTGAATGGTGGCTGCTACCCCTCTGGAGGTGGCATAGGAAGAGAGAAGACAGAGGCCCAGGCTGAGACGACTGCAGGGCCTGAAGGTCTGAGCAGGGGAGCACGATGGAGTTGGCAGGGGAGCCACTGAGCCCAGGCAGCCTAGAGCCAAACCCCAGTGGGTGGGGCCAGGGTTTGGGTATGAGGCGCAGCCTCCATGGGAGGATCATAGGCGTCCCCTGTCTGGAAAAATATTGGTAAGGTCCCCAGGGTGCAGGTCCCCAGGCTGCCTTCAGTATCATCCTTGGGAAGGGAGTGGGGGCTAGTGGGGGTGCTGCTGTCAGGAACATGTCTAAGCCCACTAGGGACCAAGCTGGTGCCTGCTCCCAAGCCCAATGTCCTCCAACCCACCCCCCAAATTTGCTCTCCCTGTGAGGTCCCAACCTAGAGGACAGCCCCTCACTCCCCTGACACCCAGGCTGCAAATGGAGCCTTGGGACTATTCCTGCAGCCTCATGTTGTCATATTGGGCCTTCATCCACTCACACATGCCTCCCAACGCCTAGGTCTTCCCAGTGTTCTCCTGGCCAGCCTCTGTCCCCCAACGGCCCTCTGACTCTCTCCTCCCTCCACTGACACCATCCCTACCAGCAACTGCCCTTCCACCTATGGATCCCCACTGCCCTGGCATAAAGCCCCAGAGCCCAGCATCTCTGGCCTCTTCCTGTCTCCCCGTCCCCTCCATTGTCACCTTCCTGCTGTTGGGTACTGTTTGCTACCTTCCCAGTTGCAGGAGTGCTCTGCCCACACACCTCTGCGCATGTGCAGTTCCCTCCCATGGAGTCATTCGCCCTAGGCCTCCCCATAAACTGGGAGCAGCCTGGAAACTGCTCCAGGGACTCTTCCCCACACTTCCCTCCCCTAGGCCCTGTTCCTGCCCCTCTCCCTTGCCCTTTACTCTGTCCTGCACTGTGAGCTCCTCTGGCTAGCCAGACTCATTTCATCTTCCCCGCCCCCATCGGGCCTGATAAGTGATCCCTTGGCACCCCCTGGTGGCCATATAGGAGGATTCGCTGAATATGCCAAAGAAGAGAAGGAAGAGAGATCATTTAGTGAGCACCTACTGTGTGCTAGGTGTTTGATAGGTACCAGCTCACAACATCACTACCATCTTCATAACAAACCCTTGGGACAAGTGCTATTGCGCCTACTTTACAGAGGTGAAAACTGAGGCTCAGGGAAGCCAATAAGTTTCTCAGCACCACCCAGCTAATAAGAGGGTGCTGGGACTCAAACCTAGGTCTTTCTGACTCCACAGTCATGTTGCTTCCCCCCACCCCCTGTGGGGAGGGAGAATGGGGTAGACCATGCCATGGGCACTGGTCACAGAACTTGCTCTCAGAATTCTGGTGGGGACAGGCTTGTCCCCTGCCACCTTCGCACCACTGGGCACCTGTGTGGGGTCAATCTGGGCAGGGTTCACAGAAATCCAGGCCCTGGCTCGGCGCCTGTGGCTCAATTGGCTAAGGCGCCAGCCACGTACACCTAAGGTGGCGGGTTCGTATCCCCAGCCAGGGCCGGCCAAACAACAATGATGGCTGCAACCAAAAAATGGCCGGGCGTTGTGGCAGGCGCCTGTGGTCCCAGCTACTTGGGAGGCGGAGGCAGGAGACTCGCTTGAGCCCAGGAGTTGGAGGTTGCTATGAGCTGTGATG